>SNQJ01S0141813.1:12387-27284 GCA_010110895.2 Picea sitchensis | reverse complement strand
GTTTCATATATGCTTGCATTACCTGCATCCATGACTGTACATAATGTGTTTCATGTTTCATTGCTTAAGAAATATATACCAAATGCTAATCATGTTATCGATTGGAATGTGATTTAGGTGGAACAAGAAGGTGTCCTGCAAGTGCATCCTGTGCACATATTGGATAGGAAAAACAAATAGCTCCAGAATCGAGCTATAGGGCTTGTAAAGGTCCAGTGGACCTGGTATGGTCCTGAGGACGTGACATGGGAGCATGAAGATGTTATGCAGTCAGAGTACCCGCATCTTTTTGAAAATTTTGAGAATCTTGCAGATGTAGTGTAAAGTTGTACTGAGGACAGTGCAAAAATAAGGGGAGGGGATTGTAATGTCCCCAAGGCCGAGCCCTGTTGTAAATCATGTCTATGAAGTATAAAGCTTGCATTAAGAATTGTAATTATGTTTTATAGACTAGTGAGCCAAGTTTATATAAGCTGGTGGGCTTATGTGTTATTAGGCCGGAGAGCCTAAGTGTTAAGGCCGAGAGCCTACTTTTGTATATGTAATCATGCAGAACATTAATAAAAAATATAAACACCGTTGCATGCGGACCGACCATGATGAATGAGTGATGGGGGACTAAGCTTCCACAGAGTAGGTAAGGGATTAGGGGCTGGAAAGTTGGAAAGAGAGACTAAGTGTTGAGTCTAGGGGCTAAGCCTAGGGGCTTAAGTCCTTGGGAATAATATTTTAATATTATTCCAAAAGCCATGTGAAATATATGTTTTGTACTAAGTTCCTAGAGAGGAACGCATGTTGATGGAGTGCATGCAGCTTCATGGGTGACATGTGTCGACCTAGGCACATGTAGTTAAAAATTGCAGAAGTCAGTTGTGGGGGGGTCGGTCATTCTGTTATCCTCCACCTGAGTTCACCGTGATGCCCATCTGAACCTGTTTTGCCTCTGCGTCTGCATTTGCTTACCCGTGCACCGTGAAGGAAACCCTCACGGGAAAATTGTTTTCTCTTGCATTTTTCCATTCTCCACCTGAGTCGCTTTGCCATTCCCCATCCTTCATGAATTTTGTTTAGCTCTGCAATCGACCTCTGCGTTGATTCCTTGTCACGCACCCTGAAACTAGTGGCAAACTCGCGGACTGAGCTATGTCTCCTGTGAAGTCTGAGCACCCTGTAAATGTTTGAACCGTGTTGTGTCTTAGTGTGGATTGTTGCCATTTTTGGATGTCCATACCCAAATTCTTGTTGCTGCTGTCACTGTGAGTTAACCGAATTGCTATTGTTGTTGTGGTTATCCTCACTGTACGAGAATTGAGTCAGAAGGGGCTTAAGAATCGGGTTTTAAGGCCCTTAGTTGAAGACGCAGTCTGTTAGGCCTGTGAGAAGCTATTTCCAGGTGAAGGAGTCTATTGGGAAGTGGTATTCTTCCAGAGAGAGTCCAACACCAACTACGAAGCTCTAAGACTTCCTGATCCGGCCTGTTGCTGAGACCCAGAGAGGGAGGTGAAGCACTCATGGACTATGCTTGTGAAGGTGTATACTCCCAGGTGGAACAAACATGTGGGGAATGAGAGTCCGTGAGTAGTGGGTGTAAGAAGACATCCTAGGAAGAATCCTTCCTGTTATTCTATGCAGCTTTCCCTGTAACCTCAGCCTAGACTAGGATTCCTTGCCTTGGGTGGAGCTTAGTCCCAGCTCGGGGGTTACTCACTACTGAACATGATGAGTAGCGTGGTATAAGGCTGGGAGGTTCGTGGAAGGCCTGCATGTGGTTGGTGGAATTACCACGGTTTCAAAGATAAGTATCAACTTATGCTTAATATTATGTTTTGCATGCCTATGATGCTTATATGTATCATGTATTTTGTTGTGCATATGAATTATTGTTAATGCCAGGGATTATTTATGTTAGTAGTAATCTTGTACTTACTCTGAGTTAAATGTGTTTAATATGACTTAAATGCATGTTATTAATTAAGTATGAGAATGATGGTGTTCCGCACAGTAGCGTTTGTCCAACCAGTGGGATGACGGCCAGGGGACGTTACACAATTGGTAGGAAGGTGATACGGATTGCTTTTGAAATGAAATGAAAGCAGAGATATTACAAAGAAATACACAAAAATTGCCAGAAACAGAGAAATACAACAATACATGATTTTTATTAATGAAAGAAATGTACAGAGACTATAAAAATACATAGGGAAAGACTTGCTAGAATGGTGGCATCTTTATCTCTGAGAAGAGATGTGACGATCACGCTCATTCACTAAGAAAATGATTACAATGAGGCTCTGAAGGCCTTTTTATGATAAACATGAATGTCAAAAACCTAAAAATCCAAAAATGTAACCCTAGGAGATGAAGCGCCAAAAGTCATGTGGGCCCCGTTGGGGTAAGTTAGTACATTAACTTCCCGGGTTCGTAACTTTTGGATACGATATTTGTTTTAGGTGCATGATAGCCCGTTGGAAAGATCTTTTTGAGAACTACGCATTATGCCATCAAAATCTGACTTCATCTATAGTTTGACTGTGGCAAGCCAAGAAAACACTATTTAGAGTCCAAAAACGGCCCTAGAAGTACATAATGATGTACTAAAAGTAAAACTTCCAAAATAAGCCAGTTGGAATAGGTGGGCGACCACCAATATCCACTTGGATGCTGTGTAGGGATTTAGGACAACCACATAAGTGAAAAATCTACAATTACAAAGAAATGACCCCATTACAGAAAAATGTGTTGAACTGAAAACTGTCAATATGAGTCAGTTGGAATTTGGAACAGCTGGGTGGCCACCAATGTCCACCTGGATCAATCCTCCCCCCTTAGGAAGAAATGGTCTCCATTGCATTGAGTTCTTGGGGAAGAGGGGAAAGCATTTTCTGAATTTGAATCTTGGTGAGTTGCATGCCTTGTTGGAGAAGTTGTGTTGCTTGGTCCGTGGAAGGCTGTCACGAACCTGTTGTTGGCGGGGTTGAATATGTTCCACCAACCTGTTGTCTCTGGGCTTGATGAGGCATTGTGTAGGAATAGTTGTAGATGAAGAAAAAATATTTTCTTTCTCTTCTGCAATNGGTTGTAGTGGCCTTTTGTGCATCCTTTGAACAAATTGTGAAGAGGATGAATTTTTCAGTATGAGAGATTACCTTGCGACATTTTTTTGGTGGAATAGTAGTCAGAAATACATCTGGTATCCTATAGAGCTAACCCCCCAGAGTAATAATGACACTACAGGGTCGAGACTCATAAACAACATGATGTTTCCACTTGTATGGTTGGCCCAAAACAACATCACATATATCAAGAGGGGAAACATCACACAGTACCTCATGCTTGAAGGGTTGGATGCCATAGGACAAGTGGCACTGTTGGCTCACACATAGATCTCATCCCTGGTGAAGCCACCCGATGTTGTATGGTTGTAGGTGTGGTGTTGTCGACAACCCCAATTGTTTGATGACCTTAGCTGAGATGAGGTTATTTTGGCAACTGCTATCAACAATGAAATGCAATGGGGTCCCCTTCACCCACATCTGTAAATGGAAGAGGTGCTCCCCCTCTTTAGGATCTACTGGTTGAATTGTTGCGGTCGTGACAGTAGCAGTAGGGTCTGTTTCGATGATCTGTTTGTTTTCAATATTTTCTAGATCAGATTTTGAGTGAGGGTTCGGGTTCTTGTCTTTGACCTCGGCCACCAATGACTGTTTCGAGCGACATTCATCAGTGTTGTGCTAGGGGATTTTGTGGAATTCACACCACTTCCCATTGTCATTCTTTGTCTTTCCTTTACCCTTCTTTTCTTGCATCTTGGACTGGTTGTCAAAAAGTTGTCGGTTAGGGTCGTCTTTACCATGCTTTGGTTGTTGCGGATTTGTAGACCTGAACTCCCATTTGTTCTAGTGCCTAAATTTATGCTCAATTTTGACAGCATATCGATAGGCAGCTCCCAATGATCAGATGTTTAGGAAATCCATTTCGGTTTGGTTGTACCTATGCAGAACCCCTCGGTATTTCAGAACCAGATTCCGCTCAAAGTCTTTGATACCCAACTTGGTGCGCAAGGTATGAAAATTATTTGTGAACACTGACACTGTTTGGATCTTCTCTTTCCGCAGTGTGGTCCATCTCATGTACTGGTCTTCATAGTTATCAACAAGGTAGTATTGTTCCTTGACCGCATCCACAAAAAAATCCCAAGTGGGTTTGGCCCCATATATTCCAGATTCCTATGTGGAACTTTGCTCCCAGTAAGTTTCCCACCAATGTTTGACATGGGGGAGAGCCTTGAGGAGTGCAAAGGTGATCTTTTCCCCGTCATAAAAATTGTGAACAGAGAAATAACCTTCTAGCAAATTCAACCATTTTTCTAAGGCATCCGCATCTATCTAAGCTTCAAATACGGGAATATCAAAATTAACTTGTACCTTGAAGGGAGAGGTTCCTCCAAAGTGGTCTCTTTATGAAGATGTGCATCTTGCTATCAATAGGTGTTGAAGGATGTTGGAAAAATTCTCCAACATTTTGTCCCTCTTTCGCGCGAGAGCTTGCTCAAGCAACATGTTAATAGAATCTTCTTCTCCACCATTTTTTTTTTCTATTTCCATAGAGGGTTTCTTAGGCATGTGATAGCGAGTGTCCTCAAGAGAGACAAGCTCGAGACCCAACTTGCTATACTCGTACCTCCTCGGGGACATACACTGAAAAATGATCAAGAGCAGCCTGCTCTAATACCACTGATCCAAATTATTTTCGAAACGAAATGAAAGTAGAGATATTACAATGAAATACACATAAAAATTGCCAGAAACAGAGAAATACAACAATACATGATTTCTATTAATGAAAGAAATGTACAGAGATTGTAAAAATACAGAGGGTAAGACTTGCTAGAATGGTGACAACTTTATATCTGATAAGAGATGTGACGGATACGCTCATTTGCAAGAAAATGATTACAATGAGGCTTTGAAGGACTTGTTATGATAAAAATGAATCCAAAACCCTAGACATCCAAAAACCTAACCCTAGGAGATGAGGCGCTAAAAGTCATGTGGGCCCCATTGAGGTAAGTTAGTACATTAACTTCCCAAGGTCGTAACTTTTGCATACAATCTCCATTTTAGGCGCGTGATAGACTACTACAAATGTCTTTTCGAAAACTACACATTATACTATCAAACTTTGATTCCATCGATAGTTTGACTGTAGCAATCCAATAAAACACTATTTAGAGCCCCAAAACGGCCCTGGAAGTACAGAAAGATGTACTGACATGAAAATTTCCAAAATAAGTCAGTTGGAATATGTGGGAGGCCACCAATATCCACCTAGATGCTATGTAGGGCTTCAAGACAACCCCATAAGTGCAAAACCTACAATTACAAAGAAATGTCCCCATTACAGAGAAACGTGTTGAACTGAAAACTGTCAATATGAGCCAGTTGTAATTTGGAATAGGTGGGTGGCCACCAATATCCACCTGGATCATAAGGGAATCATGGCCCCTTACGAACCACCAACTAGTAATTTTAGGTGATTTTGTTTTTTAAATAATGGTGTTGAGTCAACCTGCATTGGTAAATAATAATAATAATAATAATTTAATTTAAGGTCGCGACCAAGCCAAACACAAAATTGGTAAATGAGACCTCCTTGTTTGTGGGAGAAGGGACCCCCTCTATGCAACGATTTGACTGCAGAAGTCTACGGAGGTTTACATACCCTACCCCCCTCTGGATTTGAACTTGTGACCTCTTAGGAGGAAACACATGTTCTTAACCAATGATGAATTTTCCTTAGTGCTACTTGGCCCGGTCTTGGATAAACTATTGGGGAATCATGGAAGACACCATTTTGCACAATAAAGATACTATTAAAAAAATCGTCAAATCAAAATTTAAGGAGAAAATGTGGTGTGATAAAGAGTTAGAGGAAAAAAGAAAATTAAGGTATTATAAGTATGTAATCAACCCTAATCTAAAAGATCAAAATTATCTATCTGTTTTTTCAAGTGTAAAGAAAAAAATAAGCATTGCTAAGATAAGAACAAATTCTCACGAGCTCCATAGTGAAACTGGGCATTGGTCAATTCCTAAAATGCCATGGGATGAAAGAGTGTGTCACCCTTGTGACACTAAGAAGGTTGAAGATGAAAAACACTTTCTCTTAGATTGCCCAACCTATACCCATATTAGATCTCACTTTCAAAATATTTGTCACACTACCAACCTTTCTAACCTCTTAACTCAACAAAAGTATGATGATCTTGGAAAGCTTCTCTTAATGTTTTTCGAGCACAGAAACAAAATTCTAAATAATCACAAGTAATCACTTACCCTCTTAAGGTCTGATAGACCAATTCGGTCTTAGTGGACGTTAATCATCATCATCATCATCACTCACGATATATCATGGGTCTCTCGTTTCATGTATTCGATTAAAATTAAATGTTACTAAAATAACACATAATAATCTCATTCACAACAAGAGGAGATACAAGGAGAAATAGTATTTTAGTCCTAAATGAAGACATAACACTACTTTTGATTAGCCCAGAGCTTATTTTCCTTGAACATAATGACATATGATAATGACTTGAGACCTAGAAAGATGTAGGAAGAACAAAAGTCTACTTCCTAGGATCCACCAATAGATCATTTTAGAGGAAGTGTCATTTTAAAATGACTCTCTTTCCTTAGATTACATAGATGAATTAGTACACACTTACAAATAACAACCAATAATAATTACTCACTACCAATTAACACTAAATTATGATAAATTATATCACTTTCAAAAATATAATAAAATTGTTAAACGGTAACCCAAAGTCTACCGTATCATGAAATTGTAATGAAAATTGAACCAAGATTGAGCATATTATACAAGTGGGGAACATGGATGGGCAGATGCGAAACTCAAACTCGGACATGTTACAATAGTGGTGAACCTGTTAACGACACAACCAGGGGAGCATTTTTTATTTTATTGGGTGTACAAGTGCGCATAAAGCAGGGTTGACGGGTTAGCAATGGCTGCATCCATATCCACCTCTGCTAATCAGAACAACAACAGTGATTCCTACTCTCGTTGTATTCATGATATGAATACCATTTTCTCTACCAGATACGCCCAATCAAACTTGTGTCTAAATGAGCTTCTATTGATGTTGGAGTCAAATGATCCTATAATTCCACCGTTTTACAAGATGAAGCTTATTGAGCTTCGGTGGACGCAGGGCAAAGATGGAGTGTATGCTCGAGCCCTACACAAAATTGAAGAGAAGACTACATATGACCCTCAAACTCAAGAATACGGCTCCACTACTATTGAGAATTGGAGAAATGTTCTTTCTATTGTTGTCTGAATAAGCGGTTTCAAGCTGAGCCATGTGTAACTGGATATTAAATTTTCTTGTTGATTTTTTTATTATAGATATAATAGTACTAATAATTTGTCCCAATGATGTAGAGCAGTGGGTAAGAGAGTGCACTGTTAAGTCACTCCGTAAGTGAAGTAAGTGAAGTCATGAGAAAAAGTTAACTAGATAGTTGAAAGTGTGTTCAGAAATGTGAGAAACCAAATATTGCTCCAAAGAGGTTTGGATGAAAAGATGTAAGATTTTGAAAATGAAGATGTATTGCAGCGTTAACAAAGAGAAAGAAAATCTTCGGTCATGGGTACTGTTGGGTTGGGTGAAACATGAAAGACAACACTGGTAGAAGAACTCTTCAATCGGAAAACTTCACATTACAACAACTCTAACTTTTTATATTATGTAACAGAAAATTTAGGTAAAGGCTTGACTAGATCAGATCTGCAAATAGACAATAAGGTTGAAGGCATAGAGAGGCTTAAAAAACATCTATCCTCTTCCCAGTATGAATTTTAGATGATATCGATCGTGTGGATCACATTGATGCATTTTTGCCAGATCAAAATTTTCTCCACTCATATAGCTTAATGTTGATTACATCTTGAAGCAAATGTTCTCACAAACTCCAGAGATGAAAATCATCAATTTATAAGTTAATGGACTTAATAAGCAACACTCTCAGGATTTGAATCTTTGTCAGATAAATTGTTAAATCTTTACAAGTGTTGGAGGCCCACTTATTTGCATAAACAATGACATCTTATTGGCTTGAGCAAATTGGATACCTCAGAGTGAGATACAAGAAATTAGTTGAGGGTTTTTTATTTTATTTTTTTCAACAGTAAATGTCACGGGAAACTCACCCCATACTTCCCCACTTTGTAGATGATATGGAATGCTAAACCGCAGCCCAGAGACTCTAGCAAGACTCGAACTCGTGACCTCTCCCCGTACCGAGAGAATGTGCACGTCTTAGTTATGAGGCCCTTACTAGAGAAGAAAAACAAATATTCTTAGACATTGCATGTATTTTCATAAGGCAAAAAAGGGATATTGCCATAAGAATATGAGACGTCGACGTCTCTGGCTAGAAAGGCTGGTTGGGGTTTCAAAATCTACAAAGCAGTGGTTTCTGGCGTTGGACACAAAACGTCATTGCTGATTTAATGCAGCAATCATCTGTAAAGGGTTAGTCATTCAATCTTTCATAAATAGACAAAATGGGTAGAATGTGTGCTATTAGGAGTTAGAAGAGCCGCCATGGACGGAGACATTGGTATTTTAGAGGAGCAGACGGGGATTGGGGCAGTCGACAAAAGGGGTGCTATAAGTCCAGAAGAGCTGCCAAGTATGGAAACATTGGTATGTTTGGAAGAGCTGTGAACAAACGATTGAGCGTGATCTGGTTCGTGACGACTTTAGCACCCAAGATATACACGGATTTGGATACCCTCGTATTTAAATACGTTAAATAGACTATCCAATTAATGTATGTGGGATTGCAAATACACACCACATCTATCAGTCAAATTTCAAACTCAAACCCTTGGGCCATAAGAAAACAATAATTTTATTGTTTTAGGATTTTAATTACGGCATGTGTATCACTTTTGTCTGATTGGGATGAAATTTAAAAAATGGAGTTGAGCATTGTACTCCCATTTTATAGATTCATTTTTCTTAATTTAATGTTTTTTTAGAAAAATATTAATCAAATTTATTAAAAATAACGGAGGCTTAAGAGGGAGAGTAGTACACGTGTATAAAACTTTTTATCAGTTTCAAAGTGATTTATTGTTTAAGTTTTATAGCACCAAAAATTTTAGGGGTTATATATTGTTTATAGACTAATTTTCCATGTTTTTAAAAAAAAAGATTTACCAATTTTCATTTTTTCTAAAAGTGTTTCGTGCAAATTTTATAGAATAAAATTATTTTACCTTAAAAATAGTCCAAATTTTATCGAATATATATAAAATTCTTAGAAATTTGAATATTTTTACATAGATTAGACTAGTAAGAATAGTCAAGGTTTCTACCTAGATAAATTTTCATCCTTAAAATTATCTCTGTTCCATAGTAACAATAAGTTTTAAAGACAAAATTTCAATAATTGAAGGGGATAGCAAACGTGTTTCTAAATCATATAGAGAAATGAAATTGAAATTGATTTAAAAATTAATAAATGGGTTGTCTCAATAGTTTTTTATGTTGGCCATAATCTTAGCTTTCATTAGTTACTTAATATCGTTACTTCTACTTCTTATAGACATGACTATGTGTTTCTTTCAAAAGTTATTTAAGAAGACGAGATGAGGTCACCACGTTGTGTTGGTCAAGCATGGTGGTTAGTTATTTGTGAATGTGGGTGCATTGCTCTGGAATAGGGAATTTCAACCCTCCAATCTATTCAAATGAGATGAGCCACATGACTAAGGGTGTCAAAGCAAAATCTACCAAGCTCATCTTGGCACCCAAGAAGAAGGGTTCCGCCAAGCTTATCTTGGCATACAAGAAGAAAGGTTCTTATATCCCAATCATTCTCATCCCCTTATCTACCATTATATTCTATTCTATGATTTATTGTAGTGCACTCACATGTTAATCTTATTTCCTTGATATCAAGCCCCCTCGTGTTTATAATTCGCTCACCCAAACACAAACACAAAACAAAACAATTGAGTGGTGAGCATAAAGGAAGTAGTGAAATAGACGAAAATAGTTGAGAAGTTTCTTATGAATTTTTCTTGAACATATTTGGAGGCACACCAACATGTTTTTCTTTTGCATTCATCCAAGCATGCTTTATTTTTTTATTGCACTTTAATTTTCTCCAATACCTACCTATTTTCATATTTCACAATCTTGGGGAAGACCTAACTTCAATTAGAAATATCTACCTTCAACACTTTCACCAAGTCGTCCATGGTAGCAATGAGATCGACCTAGGTCTCCCACAAATTTGTTTGCATTATTCTGATATAATTACAAATCTTCCTTCAAATCATTAACCAGGTTTTCCTGGAAACAAAAGAACAACCCTAGTTTCCTATGTAGTTCTTTTCATTCCTCTGATATATGTGCAGATCCACCTAAGTTTATCTAATTTGGTTTAATGGTTTGAGTTCTTGTAGGTTAACGGAGCAAAAAAACAATGCATCAATGTTACACATGTCATCCATTTATGCAATGATATAATCATTCACCTTATTAATGCACATTTTAAGGGTGCTCATAGAGTTGAGGTATAGGTTATATAAAAGTAGTTCATCTAGGTCATTCACATGTTCCTACATAACAAACGGATATCTTTTTATTCGTTTAAGCCATTTATAAATGCGTCTTTCCCACCTTTTAGTTGTGTCACATATTTGATCTCAAGATATGTGTACTTTTACAATAGAAGTTCCAGAGAGAGGGCGATGCATAGCGTCATCCGTGTGTCTCTTTAGTGTAGAGGTGGTTGAGAGAAGTGATGCACAATATCACCCATGTGTCTTTTTAGTGTAGAAGAGAGAGAGAGAGAGAGAGAGAGAGAGAGAGAGAGAGAGAGATGCTTATCATTTCCCTCCTTCCATCACCCTACAATGCATATTTATAGTCCATGTTCTAATTAAGTATTACTATTATAACATTCAATCACCATTTATAAATGCCTCGTGCATGCCTTTCAATCATATCGCAATATTTATCTTGTGAAGTGTGTCTAGAGACGGTGGAGAGAGGGTGGTGTCACCCTCCTTCCATCACACTTCAATGCATATTTATAGTCCATATTCTTCTTAAATATTACTATTAAGACATGCAAAGGGTGATATTATTAAGAGTATAATTGTTGCACAAAAATACATGGGATCAACACTCAAAGAAAGAGGAAGTTTTGAGTGAGTTAATAAGTGGACAAATTCAACTTTTCAAGCAAGTTCATTTTTTTCCAATGACATAAAGTTCCATCCTATTTCACTCATTTTTTCAAAATTTCAGCGGTTCCAGTGATCTCAAAAAGGGCAAAACCCCTTATGAGGAAAGTTCCATGGTCAAAATTCCCACTAATGAGGGGAAGCTATGATTTTCAGAAAACATCCTACCTAAATTGGGTGGAGAATTTCATCTTTTGCATTCATATAAGCATGCTTTCTATTTTTGTATTGCACTTCAATTTTCTCCACTACCTACCTATTTTCATATTGCACAATATTAAGGAGGGCCTAACTTCAATTAAAAATATCTACCTTCAACACTTCCACCCGGTCATCCATGGAAGCAATGAGATCAAGCCTAACCTCCTTGACATTTATTTTCATTCTTTAGATATATCTATGGATTTGCCTTTAAATATTCAACTAAATTTCCCTAGAAACAAAAAGATCAACACTATCTTCCTGTGTAGTTCTTTTCATTCTTCTAATATATGTTAACATCTTCCTAATTTTATCTAATTTGGTTTAATGGTTTGTGTTGTTGCATGTTACTAGATCATAACAACAATGCATCGTTGTTACACATGTCATCCATTCATGCAATGATCTATTCATTCTCCTTATTAATGTACATTTAAAGGGTGTTCATAGAGCTAGAGTGTAGCATGTATAAAAGTAGTTCATTTAGGTCATTTACCTATGCCTACATAACAAGAGTTTATCATTTAATCCATTTATATATGCACTTTTCCTTCTTTTCAATTGTATCACATATTTTATCTTATGAGATGTGTCTCTTTAGTGTAGAAGTGGTTGAGAGAGGGAAATGAATAACATCTATTAAGCCCTAGATATTAAGTTATTACATTTCTATTATTATATTAGTTTTGTCCTTATTAGTTAACTAGACAATTTAATTGTAATTGTAACCTTGGTTCCCTATATATACCAAGGAGACCTAGTTTTAGTAGGCATTTCATCTTGTACATTTGTTATTTGTAAAAGGAGTTTTCCCCCTCAAAGAGGCTTCCCATTCATTCTTATCTCTCATTCTCAATGCATGGAATTACTTCTCTCTATTTTTATGCTATTTGGTTGTTTTGGTGCATAACATTTGGTTTCAGAGCATACAATCCTTGGGTTTGGCTCCTCCAAATGAGTCATATTGGTATTTTAACTATAACATTTTTTTGGATAGTTTAATATTGTGAAAATTTTGGGAGCTCAAGGAGACATAATGAAGTACATGTGATAAAAATTATATGTTTTAGTTAAATATACTATTTGAGATATAGCCTACAGAAGTTAGTGTTTTTGACTAGTCCTAAAGTTAGTCTCAAACAAGTCATCTTGGAATTTTCACTATAACTTCTTTTATGAGACATTTCAAATAGAAAATGTTTTGGGAGGTTGAGGAGACATAGATAAGTACCTGTGGTAAAAAATTATTGTTTTTTTGCTATACTTTCAGAAATACAAGATGTGGAAATCAGGATTTTTGACTAGTCATGAAACTAGTCTCAAACACATGTGTTCTTGGTAGAAATACCATATCTAGAGCTAGAAAATTCAAAACTGAGTGCCACCAATTCTAGAAAGTATATAGATCATAATATTTCAAGTCAAAATTTCAAAAATAAATATGAAAATTTGGACATGTGGCGGTCTGTATAAGTTTCTTCTCTTGAAAGGGATAAAAACAAGAAGTTTTGGGAAAATTACCATAAATTTCCCTTGGTACATTGAAATTTGGTCAAAACCATGACATTGCAAAGAAGTCATATCATGCTATTCCATATCAAAATTTTAGACTCATAAAGGCTAAAATTTCAAATATACTTCAAGAGAAATATTGGCCAACAAGGAAATCTACAAACCAGAGTTTTTAAAGGTATTTTACCTTGAAATTAGCATAACTTTTGATTGAAAGATATATATTTTGTGATTAAAAATTTGTGATAAAGATAAAAAGAGGAGTATTGTTATTTTCTCACATGGAAAAGGTTTATGCAAAAAGTTGTACTCCTTCTAAACCTCCAAAAAACTCATACATTGATCTGGATTATTTTGAGAATGAAATGAAGGTGGAGATATAATAAGGAAACACACAAAGATATTGCAAGAAACATAGAGATACAGTGATACACAATTTCTATTAATAAAAGAAATGTACAAAAGCTATTAAAATATAGAGTGAATAAACTCACTAGAATGGTGGCAGCTTATCTCTGAGAACAGATGCAATGGCTACGCTCATTCACAAGAATAGTTCTATAATAGGCCTTTTTAAAATAAAGAGTTAATGAAAAAACCCTAAACATCCAAAACCCTAATGCAGCGAGATGAAACACCAAAAGGTTTGTGGACCTCGATTGGGGTAGTTGATACATCAACTTCTTGAGGGTGTAAATTTTGCATATGATCTATTTTGGGGGCATTATATGCCTCACCAGAAAGGTCTACCCGAGGAGTACGAATTTCGTCAGGGGTCAGAGAATGTCGTTGAAAACCCCTGACCCTCCAAAATTCCCAAAAAAACGTCCTTTAGGGCCTCAAAATGGCCTTGAAAAACTGTAAACAAAAATTGTCAAAATGGAAAATTGTTCTTTGAGCTAGTGGAATAGGTGGGTGGTGTTGGGTATGTGTTATATTCTTTGCATGTGTGTGTGTGTGGGCACGTCAGATTCGACAACTATTTCTGACGATCCCTCACACTAGTGCGTTGGCTGTGTCATGTGCGTCGGGCGCTTTCCTAGGGGGGTCCCAGGGGGGGCAGGTATGCCTCCCCCTAGTTACACACAGTGTTAGCCCGGGGTTGACGGGGTTCGGGGCAGCGCCCCAAATTTTATTTGTTTTGGGTGGTTTTTGCTATTTTTAGCAGATTACTAAATTAATTCTGAATTAAGGGATTAGGGTTTTGGTATCTATGGAATACCTAAAAACATTGTATATATTGTAAGGTGAATGGTGAAATTCGATATAATGAATATATGAAAGGTTTTCCCGGTTGAGGGTTTCCGGTATAAATCTTTGTGTACTATGTGAATGAGCCATTGATTAAATTTTGTTTTGCTTAAGAATCTATATGCATTGCTTTACTTCATAGGTTTAAAACTTACATGTGGTATCAGAGCTCATTTTTGGCTTCAGAGGGACGCCTTTGTTGTTGAGGGTTTGGCTCGGTCTTGATAGATCAATTTTATCTTGGGTCTGTTATAAACCTGGGTTTAGTGGGAGATTTTTGCAGTGGTGATTTGAGTGCAGAAGGAGGAATGGCGAGTTCTTCTAGAAGTGAGATAGAAAAGTTCAACGGTAAAAACTTTGAGCTATGGAAGTTGAAGATGGAGGACCTTCTTGTAGATAAAGAACAATGGATCGTTGTGGATCTTCGTACACAGCCTACTGGTACGCAACCTATTGGCACACAAACGACTGATACACAACCTACTAGTGCACAAACTACTAGTACACCACCTACTGGTATGTCAAAGGAAGATTGGGAGAAGTTGGACAGAAGAGCAAGGGGTACTATTCGACTCTGCCTGGAAGATTCAGTGTTGTTGAATGTCTCAAGAGAATCTACAGCCAAGGAACTATGGGAT
>SNQJ01S0141812.1:43504-66124 GCA_010110895.2 Picea sitchensis | reverse complement strand
CATATCAATGTTGTTCGAGAGATCGGGTCGATGGATGGTCTGGAATACGGGGGGACCTCTTATCCCACTTCAATACTTGGTTTCTAAGTTTATCTTAGCTCTCAATGGTTGTGATTTATGGGATATTATAGTTAGGGATAGAATATTGAATATCTATAGGTGACTGAGGTAACCAAGGATATATAAGCCGAAATGCTGAGGAAAGTGAAGAAAAGAAGGCCGAAATGCAAGGAAGGATAAATTCTTTTGATGGTGCTTTCGAAGGTATGTTATTTACATGTCATCTCACCATTTTCGCTATAACTTTTTTTCTATAATGATTCAGATCCTGAAATTTCTATGAAAGAAAGAAAACATAGCCAAGTATCCGTGGTTAAAATTTCAGCTTGTGGTTCGTTGTAGTTTGGGAGTTACACTCCGTGGAAAATAGGGTTTGTGGCTAGTCCTGAATCTAGTCAAAATCAGGTGTTTCGGGTAAGCACGTCATAACTTCTTCATAACAGATCCAAATTCAGTGAGACCAATTGTGTTGGTTACTCTTCATAACAGATCCAAATTCAAGAAGACCAAATTGTAGGTGTTGGTTATATTACAGTCCTGCTAGTCTCAGAATAGTTCTTACATCTAATTGCCCAAACACTTTGTGCGATTACTTGACAATTCTCGCTTCCTCTCTAGAATAAGCCGTAATTCAACAAGGCGGTATGCCATTTTGCTAACTCCTTTCTCGAGAGGTTCCAAATAGTTAATTGGAGTAATTTCATAAAACACATCATCAATACTGTGTATCAGTTTCAGATCTTTATTCAAGACAGGTACAAAGTACTATTTGCCTAAGTTAGGGTTCTGGACTAATCCAAAACTAGTCATGGTTGAGACAAGCAATTGATGAGTTGGCACATACATGAGGTGTAATAGTTGATGATGTTGGTACATATTGATGAGTCATTTTGATGATTAGTTGACACATGATTTTCATATACTTGGTACAATGGTTGATGCACTTGATTTATGGCATGTGTTGATTACAAAGTTGTTTGGCACGACTGCGCATGTTTGATGCTCTTGCTTATGGTACATATTGATATCCGTTGAGGATTGTTGCCTCATCTCAGCTTGGTGCTAAGAATGTTAGTTGAGTCTTTCATATAGAGCCGGGTGCTCTTGTAGAGTTGTACCTATTCATTTTGCTAATAAACCCCTAAGGATTGTAGCTCGTAATCAAAAAGAAAATTGTACATACATCTTGTGTTCTTTGTGTTCATTGTGGTGATGACTTGTTGATGATATATTTCTGATATGTTGCTGATATGTGCTCACATCTAACCCAAGTTATAAATGACAACAATGGGTAATGAATAAATGTTGAATGTTAATTGATGAGTTTTTTTTGTGTAAGAGGGAATTTTTTTGGGAAAAGAGCCCCACACCATCTCACCCCCCAAGTTTGGTAGGTGTGTCCAAAAAATAGGCACTTTGCTAAGGACTATAAGAAGAATACCCAGATCCCACAACCTATAGCCTGTGTCTAATAAAGAGGAAAAATGGAAAATGGTCAAGAGAAAAATGGGGCCAAATATCATTTTGTAGGACGAATATTAAGCTTCATTCTAGGCTCTTTAGCTCTGTATGTGTCCAAAAACCCTTGGACTCATCCAATAGTAAAAGGAATTCCTCCAAGCCTGTGCTTGGATCAGATTTTCCCTCCAAAATCATTGAATCATGTTAGTGGATGGATCCCATCATCACATCCATCTAATAGGTTTGAAATCTTGCCTTAAGATGAGTGAATCCCCTCTTCATAAAGTCTTGAAAATCCATGTTCGACACCTAGTGTAACAACCACAAGAAGCAAGAAATCACTCCTAGTGTAAATCATAGAGTTTCCCTCTTTAGAAGATGAAGATATGATATCAGATGGAATAGAAGATATTGATGATATCCTTGATCAAGTAAAGGTTAATTTCCATCCGGCATCAATATTAGGAAGAAATCTCAAATGTTTGTTGAGGAAGAGAAAGAAGAAGAGGAACTGAAAGAAAATATCCCCGAGAGAGCATGGAGGAAGAAATCAATGGAGAAAAGGAAAGAATTATTTAATAGGTTCAATATTATGGGGACCCAAACGACCCTAGACAAATCCTTGACAATGGGAACAAGATCTATGAAAACCCATGGATTCAATGCATCGTCAAAATGTGGTAATAAAAAACACTCTTCAAAATAATGATTATCATCTCGTGTAACTGCAAAGGACTTGGTAGAAGAAACAAAGAAGTAACTCTAACGGACTTAATCAGAACAAAAAATCCTACCATCCTCCTACTCCAAGAGACTGAAATGGAGGCCTCGGTAACCTTTAATATTTGCAAGAAACAATTGTGGTTTTGTGAAGGTTTAGTGACCAATTCAAGAGGATCTTCTAGGGCGTTATTCTCTCTCTGGAACAAACATAACTTGCACTTGAATTTAAACTATAAATCGCAACATTGGATACTAACCATATTTACTCATCATTGATATGGTAAGCATATTAATGTTTTTAACATATAAAAACTAGTAGCTTACATAGAAAAGGAGAATTATTTGATGTCTCTTCTATCATTGAAATATTCAAAGTATGCAAGCAAAAACATCATTGCAAGATATTTGAATGTGGTTCTTCACAATAAAGAGAAAAGAGGGTTTATTAACATCAAAGACCCATATAGAGAAAGGATGGAGAATCTAAGCACTCAATGGGATATGATAGATTTTAAAACATCTAAAGGAAAATACACATGGACCAATAGAAGACTTGGGCCTCATCATATAGCTTCTAGATTGGATAGATTTCTGGTACAAACCAATTTTCTTATTTAGGATCATATTATCAAGTCTTGGATCATTCCTTTGGAGAAATCAGATCATAAACCAATTTCAATTCAATTCCAAGACTCTATTGACTACAAGCCTCTTCCATTTCATTATAACCCTCTCTAGCTGCAAGATCCTAAGGATTCAGGGAAAATCATTGGAGGTTGCAAGATCTAGGTCATAGGCTCCCAAGTTTATATTTTGGAGCAAAATTTGAAATCAGTGAAAATTGCTTTGAAAGTATGGGTAATATCATCCTACTCTTCCCCATCATGGGAAAAAGGAATTTCTTAGAGTAGAATATATTGCTGTAAAAAATTGGAGAATGAAACACCATTGACATTCATACATCAATGGAAATGATCCACCAAAAATTACACAAGAACATAAGACATGGAGAGGAGTTATGGATATTTAAATATAGAAGTTCATGGCTCAAATCAGGGGATAGGAACACGACATTTTTTCATAAGAAAGCTAAAGAAAGAGCCATAAGAAAGAGTGTTAAGGATATTTTGCTAGAAGATGGATCTAAGATATTTGATTTCTAAGATTTAAATATTGTGGCCATGTCCTACTTTGATTCTCTTTTCACCAAACAAGGTAGATTGGACCCCATTGTCAGTAAAACCAAATTAGAAAACATCCCAACAATCGTCTTAGTAGAGGACAACATAGATCTGCTAAAACCAATCAAGGAAGAGGAAATTCTAAATGCCATTTGGAATATTAAACCTCACAAGCCTCCAGGGTCAGACAAGTTTTCAATCTCTTTCTACGTATCCTTTTGGAGTTTAATCAAAATAAATCTTAAAATAATGCTTCATTAATATGTGCAAAAGTCTTGTAAAATGTGAGGTAATACCAATTCCTCTTTTCTTGCTCTAATTCCTAAACAGGAAAAATCGTCTTCCTTTTCCCAATGTCACCCATTTCCCTTTGTAACTCTTCATATAAAATAATTATGAATATCATAGCATATAGATTGAAAATAAATCTTCCCAGGCTCATATCAGATAATCAAGGAGGTTTTATGCAAAATCAAAAAATTGTGGACAATATAGTGTTGGTATAAGAAGCCATACACCCCAGGAAGGAGAGAAAAGTAAAGGGAATTATAATCAAGCTTAACATGGCCAACACCTTCGAACAAATAATGATTTCCCTTTTGTTTGATGTTATGTTTAAATTTGGGTTCAATCCTTCTTTCATTAGATGGGTTTCTTCCTATATCAGTGTTCCATAGATAAGTCTTTGGTCAATGGGAGGCCCACCTCCTTTTTTAGGTAAACTGAGGATTGAGGAAAAGTTGTCCTCTTTCTCTAACTTTATACATTATCATGGAATATTATTTGAGAAAGAAATTGGAGGTGGAAATAAATGAAGGGAACCTCCCAGGTATTAAATAGTTTGGGGAGAAAAAATCTTGAACTATTCCCAATTTGTAGATGACACCTCCTTTAGGTGGAACCTCCATAATAATAGTGGTCAAATTCAAATGGTTGTTAGAGCTCTTCACATGTGCATCAAGAGGAAATATGAACCATCAAAAATGTTAAGTGCTTGTTTGGAATATAAGATCTTATGTGTTTCATTTTATCTTTAGAGTCCTGAAGTTTGTATGCTTTGAAAATTGGTCCACTTTCAAATATTTATGAATGCCTGTATATTTTTGTAATATCTATTCCCAATATTGGAAAGTATTTTAGAGAAGATAAAAATATAATTTCATCAATGGGGATCTCAATGGTTTAACACCAAGGAAATAATGATTCTAATAAAGTTAGTCGTATTTTCTCTTCTGGTGTTCTAATGCTCTACCATGTTGGCCTTGGTGAGCATTACATAACAATTGGTTGGGAGATTAGGAAGTTTTCATGCAAGGGGAGAGAATATAACACCAAGAAATTCCACTTGATGAATTGGAAGGTCGTTAGATCTCCAAAATACAGAGGAAGCTTGGGGATTAAGGACCCATCTTTATGAACCTTGCAATGAGTTCCAATTTCTTATGGAGGTTAATTACAAGTAGATTAGAGTGGTAGAAAAAAATTGTCGAAATCATATTTCAGGGGAAACGGAAAAAGATGCATTGAAGATATGGTGGAGAATCAAAGAGGCTCTCATATTTGGAAATTATTGAAATATGTTATCCCATTTTATCTTTAGAGTCCTGCAATTTGTATGCTTTGAAAATTGGTCCACTTTCAAATATTTGTGAATGCCTATATATTTTTGTAATATCTATTCCCAATATTGGAAATTATTTTAGAGAAGATAAAAATATAATTTCATTAATGGGGATCTCAATGGTTTAACACCAAGGACATAATGATTCTAATAAAGTTAGTCGTATTTTCTCTTCTGGTGTTCTAATGCTCTACCATGTTGGCCTTGGTGAGCATTACATGACAAATTGGTTGGGAGATTAGGAATTATTCATGCAAGGGGGGAGAATATAACACCAAGAAATTCCACTTGATGAATTGGAAGGTCGTTAGATCTCCAAAATACAGAGGGATCTTGGGGATTAAGGACCCATCTTTATGAACCTTGCAATGAGTTCCAATTTCTTTATGGAGGTTAATTACAAGTAGATTAGAGTGGTAGAAAAAAATTGTGGAAATCATATTTCAGGGGAAACAGAAAAAGATGTATTGAAGATATGGTGGAGAATCAAAGAGGCTCTCATATTTGGAAATTATTGAAATATCTTACTCCAATAATTTTTTCCAGAATAAATTCAAGTCCACAACTAAAGCGACATTTTGGGGATGATAGCATCATGGAAACAATCCCTATTCATAATTCATAAATTCTTCACTTAAAAATTTGGATGGATGGAAAGAACTTCAAAATCATATATGACATATCAATGTTGTTTGAGAGATCGGGTCGATGGATGGTTTGGAATATGGGGGGACCTCTTATCCCACTTCAATACTTGGTTTCTAAGTTTATCTTAGCTCTCAATGGTTGTGATTTATGGGATATTATAGTTAGGGATAGAAGGGGTTTGGGTGATTTAGAATATAGAGAAAAATATGAGTATCTTCATCAAATATTATCCCTCCCTCTTTCGTAGTGACCTTCGATCTCGAATTAGAATTGGAATAGTGATGAGATTCCAAAAATAAATATGATTTTGTTCGGACATTTCGCATTGCCAGATCCTGACAACAAATAATATGCAAAGAAGAGAAATTCATGGCCCTTCTAGGTGTGTTCTATGCCTAATAGTTGAATAATCAATCCATCATCTATTCTTTGATTTTGGTTATTTAAGAAAGGTTTGGTGCTCTACCTTTGTTGGCCTCAACCATTGTGTAAGATGGTCACCCTCCTTGAGGGAAATTTTCACCCCAGATAAAACAAATCTATAGAGGATCATTTAAACAAAAAACACTTTGGAAAGGTTTCAAACGCGTTCCTAAATATCTTTCTATAAGATATTTTTACCTTAATAATGTGTTGCTTTAATAAAAAATTGACGTCAAATGTGGTATGCCTTGCCACAAAGCTGGGCTCTTTATCGTAACACACCTCTAGAATATTTTTTTTCTTATGCTTAGCATTTGGAAAAGTATTATGAGGAATGGTTTAAGAAATTTTGGGAATAGGTGGAACACAACATGAAACAGAAAAAATAATCAGATAATCGAAGAGGAAATTTTTTTTTGAAGATAAAGGTGGCGTCTAAAGACACCGCCATCACTACAAAGAACATTGTTATCAGAACATCACAATGAATTTTGTACATCTTGATATGCATGATCTATTGCACAATATTCATGAGTGATGATGACCCAATGGGTTTTCTTCTATAGTCTCAAGATCTAACCAACTTCCATAGAATCTAGAAGATCTTGTCCACATGTTAATTCCATTGTTAGAGTTGACTGAAAATCTTCTTATCGAGTCAAATCGACAGGATGCTCTATCCTAATTACCCATGCATCCAACTTGTAGTTGATTGATGGGTTGGTCGATCCATCTCATAACTATCTTTGATTGTTGATCAATTGTCCAATCGACAGGCACATCAACTACTCAACCATCTGGTGTAGTGTGCTAATCGATCACCCAACCGACTATATCCAAATGTAGGTCAACCTATTGATCAACTAAACCTATGATATTTGTGATGAACCATCAATAATTGATGTTCCAACACCCCACCCCCCATCAACACACGCCTAGAGATTCAGAGGTAAAATTACATTAGGACACCCCCATAATTGTAGCTTCCTGAAGACCAAGCATTGTGTGGAGCTTGATAAATTTGGATCGAGCTAAAGGTTTGGTGAAGATATAAACCATTTGATCTTGTATTATGAAATATTCAAGACATACAACATTCTCCTAAACCAATTGTCTCAAGTAGTGAGAATGGATCTCAACATGTTTCATCTTAATAAGTGCAACAAGATTGTCAACAACCTATATAGCACTTTAGTAAGTGTCACATTAGTACCTTCTTGAACAACGCCAAGATATTCTGATTTTGTAGTTTAAAGAGAATGACACTTTAGTCAGTGTCACTTTAGTATTGTTTTGATTTGGGGAAGTGCAATAATAGTGTTAATGCAAGCACAAACCAGTTATGATGAACTCAACATGACATACATAGTCATTTTTATAACATGGTAAATATTGAATTTCTAAATCAAATAGAAATGAATTCATTCATTAAATGTGCATTGGTGGAATAATTTGGGAAATAAACACAAATTTGAATTTTTCATTATTTCAATAAAATTGTACAACAAGCCTTATGAAAAACATGAAGCATGATACACCAATGAAGAATGACACAACTATAAACCATTCAACCAATTAACCTATATTTAAAATAACATGGGGTATAATAATCTAGCTAAGGGCCTAGCTATTCATATTCTCTAAATATAAAAATGATGTATATAAATTTTAGAGGGAGATACACAAAAACGAAGAGATTCATTGTTTGTGTTGGTCTTCTACATGTTATAGTATGTTGAGATGTCCATTTGTGTCAATGAACTTGCACTAAGTTGGACTATGTATTTGTGATAAAGATCAACATGCCATTGTAGTGCGATAAGGTATTAATGCAATCGGAATATGGGATGTTGTAGCCGGATTGTAGCATTAAAGATGTTTATGACACAACATCAATTTTCCATAATTTTGAGTCGTACCAAAGTTGTCCACGTTAATGTGCATTCCATACCTAGGGCCCTGTGTTAATTTTCACCTTTGGTACATTGACCAAACATGAATGCACATATTTATGGTAAAACCTAAACATAGGTAAGAAAGTTAGGTTGGAGAGTTATCATGAGAACAACTGCATGATTCAATGATAGTAGACCTCATAGAAGAGATCACAATGTATATGAGGACACTAGAAGAAGAGTTGTATACTGTGTTATTTACAAGGATGAACATGTGTCAAGGATTACAAAGCTAACATTTGATACGACCCCAAGGGGAGTATATATGGGGTTAAATGTATATGTGATATGGGTCAACCTAATAAATGCCCCCATATTGTGAAAATGAGGAGAGAATATGTATCTTCAAAGGTTGATATAGTCATCATTGAGGGAGAAACATGTGATTTGGATATATCAATGTATCGGGGTATTTGAATGAGGTTATCTTAGTATTTAAGGAGTTATCAGGTAACCCATATATATAATATTTTTAGGAGCTATGACACATGCTCACAATTGGTGTACATTGTGTGTACTTTAATTTGTTATGATATATTAATTATTTGGTACATAAAATTTGCATCAAATCCACGGCCCTTGGTTATTACCCTTCAAAATGAACCATCATACCATTTTTCTCTTAATTGTTTTAGAGGTTTTTCATATATCAAAATTCTCAAGGTGGAAAGAGGACACAATGAAGTATCTTGGGTCAAAGTTTCATAATATAGTTTTATATACTTTCGGCAGTTATAGGTTGTGTAAGTTAGGGTGCATTTTTACTTTCACCCCAAACTAGTCTCAAACAAGTGTTATTGTTAAAATAGACATATCTAAAGCTAACAAGATTCAAATTGAATGCCTCCGATGACATTAAAAAGAAGATGAAACATAAACAAATTTCAATTCAATTCCAAGACTCTATTGACTACAAGCCTCTTCCATTTCATTATAACCCTCTCTAGCTGCAAGATCCTGAGGATTCAGGTAAAATCATTGGAGGTTGCAAGATCTAGGTCATAGGCTCCCAAGTTTATATTTTGTAGAAAAATTTGAAATCAGTGAAAATTGCTTTGAAATTATGGGTAATATCATCCTACTCTTCCCCATCATGCGAAAAGGAATTTCTTAGAGCTCATTTAGAATATATTCAAGCAAAAATTGGAGAATGAAACACCATTGACATTCATACATCAATGGAAATGATCCACCAAAAATTACACAAGAACATAAGACATGGAGAGGAGTTATGGATATTAAAATATAGAAGTTCATGGCTCAAATCAGGGGATGGGAACACGCCATTTTTTCATAAGAAAGCTAAAGAAAGAGCCATAAGAAACAGTGTTAAGGATATTTTGCTAGAAGATGGATCTAAGATATTTGATTTCTAAGATTTAAATATTGTGGCCATGTCCTACTTTGATTCTCTTTTCACCAAACAAGGTAGATTTGACCCCATTGTCACTAAAACCAAATTAGAAAACATCCCAACAAACGTCTTAGTAGAGGACAACATATATCTGCTAAAACCAATCAAGGAAGAGGAAATTCTAAATGGCATTTGGAATATTGAACCTCACAAGCCTCCAGGGTCAGACAAGTTTTCAATCTCTTTCTACATATCCTTTTGGAGTTTAATCAAAATAAATCTTAAAATAATGTTTCATTAATATGTGCAAAAGTCTTGTAAAATGTGAGGTAATACCAATTCCTCTTTTCTTGCTCTAATTCCTAAAGAGGAAAAATCGTCTTCCTTTCCCCGATGCTGGCCCATTTCCCTTTGTAACTCTTCATATAAAATAATGATGAATATCATAGCATATAGATTGAAAAAAAATATTCCCAGGCTCATATAAGATAATCAAGGAGGTTTTATGCAAAATCGAAAAATTGTGGACAATATAGTGTTGGTATAAGAAGCCACACACCCCAGCAAGGAGAGAAAAGTAAAGGGAATTATAATCAAGATTAACATGGCCAACATCTTCGACCACGCAATGATTTCCCTTTTGTTTGATGTTATGTTTAAATTTGGGTTCAATCCTTCTTTCATTAGATGGGTTTCTTCATATATCAGTGTTCCATAGACAAGTCCTTGGTCAATGCGAGGCCCACCTCCTTTTTTTAGGTAAACTAAGGATTGAGGAAAAGTTGTCCTCTTTCTCTAACTTTATACATTATCATGGAATATTATTTGAGAAAGAAATTGGAGGTGGAATTAAATAAAGGAAACCTCCAAGGTATTAAATAGTTTGGGGAGAAAAAATCTTGAACTATTCCCAATTTGTAGATGACACCCTCCTTTTAGGTGGAACCTCCATAATAATTCTGGTCAAATTCAAATGGTTGTTAGAGCCCTTCACATGTGCATCAGGAGGAAATATGAACCATAAAAAATGTTAAGTTCTTGGTTGGAATATAAGATCATAGGTGTTTCATTTTATCTTTAGAGTCCTGCAATTTGTATGCTTTGAAAATTGGTCCACTTTCAAATATTTATGAATGCCTGTATATTTTTGTAATATCTATTCGCAATATTGGAAAGTATTTTAGAGAAGACAAAAATATAATTTCATCAATGGGGATCTCAATGGTTTAACACCAAGGAAATAATGATTCTAATAAAGTTAGTCGTATTTTCTCTTATGGTGTTCTAATGCTCTACCATGTTGGCCTTGGTGAGCGTTACATAACAAATTGGTTGGGAGATTAGGAAGTTTTCGTGCAAGGGGGGAGAATATAACACCAAGAAATTCCACTTGATGAATTGGAAGGTCGTTAGATCTCCAAAATACAGAGGGAGCTTGGGGATTAAGGACCCATCTTTATGAACTTTGCAATGTGTTCCAATTTCTTATGGAGGTTAATTACAAGTAGATTAGAGTGGTAAAAAAAATTGTCGAAATCATATTTCAGGGGAAACAGAAAAGGATGCATTGAAGATATGGTGGAGAATCAAAGAGGCTCACATATTTGGAAATTATTGAAATATGTTATCCCATTTTATCTTTAGAGTCCTGCAATTTGTATGCTTTGAAAATTGGTCCACTTTCAAATATTTGTGAATGCCTATATATTTTTGTAATATCTATTCCCAATATTGGAAATTATTTTAGAGAAGATAAAAATATAATTTCATCAATGGGGATCTCAATGGTTTAACACCAAGGACATAATGATTCTAATAAAGTTAGTCGTATTTTCTCTTATGGTGTTCTAATGCTCTACCATGTTGGCCTTGGTGAGCATTACATGACAAATTGGTTGGGAGATTAGGAATTTTTCATGCAAGGGGGGAGAATATAACACAAAGAAATTCCACTTGATGAATTGGAAGGTCGTTAGATCTCCAAAATACAGAGGGATCTTGGGGATTAAGGACCCATCTTTATGAACCTTGCAATGGATTCCAATTTCTTATGGAGGTTAACTACAAGTAGATTAGAGTGGTAGAAAAAAAATTTCGAAATCATATTTCAGGAAGCTTGAGAAAAGATGCATTAGAGATATGGTAGGAAGTCAAGAGGCTCTCATATTTGGAATTGGAGAGATATCTCTCCAATAATTTTTAGGGATAAATTAGATGCAGACAATGAAAAGGAACTTATTTAGGGATGATAGCATCATGGGAAATAATTCCTTATTTCATAATTCATAAATTCTTCACTTAAAAATTTGGATGGATGGAAAGAACTTCAAAATCCTATATGACATATCAATGTTGTTCGAGAGATCGGGTCGATGGATGGTCTGGAATATGGGGGGACCTCTTATCCCACTTCAATACTTGGTTTCTAAGTTTATCTTAGCTCTCAATGGTTGTGATTTATGGGATATTATAGTTAGGGATAGAAGGGGTTTGGGTGATTTAGAATATAGAGAAAAATATGAGTATCTTCATCAGATATTATCCCTCCCTCTTTCATAGTGATCTTCGATCTCGAATCAGAATTGGAATAGTGATGGGATTCCAAAAATAAATATATTTTGTTCGATTACGGTGCATTTCCAGATCCTGACAACAAATAATATGCAAAGAAGAGAAATTCATGGCCCTTCTAGGTGTGTTCTATGCCTAATAGTTGAATAATCAATCCATCATCTATTCTTTGATTTTGGTTATTTAAGAAAGGTTTGGTGCTCTGCCTTTGTTGGCCTCAGCCATCGTGTAACCTAGTCACCCTCCTTGAGGGAAATTTTCACTGTATAAATCAAATCTTATAGAGGATCATTTACAAACAAAAACACTTTGGAAAGGTTTCCAAACGTGCTCCCTAAATATCTTTTCTATAAGATATTTTTGGCTCTTAATAATGTATTTGTTTAATAAAAGGAATTAGGACAAGCCAAATCTTAGTGGCAGAGCCAAGGTAAAGGGCTCTGTGAGAACACATCATCTTAGAGAATATTTTTTTTTTTTTCTTATGTAGCATTTGGAAAAGTATTATGAGGAATGGTTTAAGGGGTACAGGGGAATAGGAACACAACATGAAATAGAAAATACAATATTGTATATAATTGAAGAGGAACAATTTTTTTTGAGATAAAGGTGGTGTCTAAAGATTACATCACTAGAAAGCAAAGAGGCATTATTTATAACATCATAGTGCATGTTTCACATGTTGATATGCATGATCTATTGCACAATATTCATGAGTGATGATGACCCAATGGGTTTTCTTCTATAGTCTCAAGATCTAATAACTACATAGAATCAAGAAGATCTTGTCCACATATAGCCATCAATGGTTAGAGTTGGCCTACTGTAAAATCTTCTCTATAGTCAAATCGGCAGGGGATATATCCGACTACCACCTATACATCCAAATTCATAGTTGATTGATGGGTTGGTCGATCCATCTCATAACTATCTTTGATTGTTGATCAATTTGAAAATGTCAGCCCAGGCACATCAACTACTCGGTGGAGTAATTATGTAGTTTGTTGAGTGATTCCCTCAGCAGACATATCCAAATGCTGAAGGTTGTCTATTACGATCTATTCAAACCTATGACAACATGATGAACCATCAATAATTGATGTTCCGACACCCCACCCCCATCAACACCACGATACAGAGTTAGGAGGGTAAAAGAATTATGTCATTAGGACCCCAAAATTCTGACTCCACGAGATGGCATGATAATGGGACTTGATAAATTTAGCTCTGACTAAAGGTTTGGGTGAATATAAAACCATTTGATCTTATTATGAGAATATTCCAAAGACATACAACATTCTCAAACCAATTATGCAGAAGTGAGTGAGCATGGAGCTCAACTTGTGCTTCCTACATCTTAATGGGCAACAAAGTTGTCTCAACAGCACAATATAGCACTTTAGTAGAAGTGTCACTGAGTACCTTCTTGAACAGCGCCATGATATTTGATTTTGTGGTGAAAAGAATGACACTTCCAGTGGAGTGTCACTTTAGTATTGTTTTGATTTGGGGAAGTGCAATAATAGTGTTAATGCAAGCACAAACCAGTTATGATGAACTCAACATGACATACATAGTCATTTTTATAACATGGTAAATATTGAATTTCTAAATCAAATAGAAATGAATTCATTCATTAAATGTGCATTGGTGGAATAATTTGGGAAATAAACACAAATTCGAATTTTTCATTATTTCAATAAAATTGTACAACAAGCCTTATGAAAAAACATGAAGCATGATACACCAATGAAGAATGACACAACTATAAACAATTGCAATTAACCTATATTTAAAGTATGGGGTGTAATAATCTAGCTAAGGAACCTGGTTGACTAAATTCTCTAAATATAAAGGAAAATGATTAATATATATAATTTAGAGGAGATACACAATGAAGGATTCATTGTTTGTGGTGGTCTTCTACATGTTATGGTAATATTTGAGGATGTCCATTTTGTATCAATAGACTTGCACTAGAAGTTGGACTATGTATTTTATGATAAAGATCAACATGCACCATTATCTTTGCGATGAATTATTATTTCTGTGTCAGATATGGGATGTTGTAAGCCGGTTTAGCAGCATTAAAGATGTTTATGAGCCACAACATCAATTTCCATGAAATTTTGAGTGTTACCAAAGAGTTGTCACGTTAATGTACGTTTAATACACAGAATGCAATATTGAATTTCACCTTTGGTACATTATTAGGCAGCCATGAACATATTTTTAGGTAAAACCCTAAACATAGGTAAGAAAGTTAGGTTGGAGAGTTAACATGAGAAAAAATTGCATGATTCAATGATAGTAGACCTCATAGAAAAGATCACAATGTATATGAGGACACTAGAAGACAAGTTGTATACTGTGTTATCTATGAGGATGAACATGTGTCAAGGATTACAAACCTAACGTTTGATACGAACCCAAGGGGAGCATATATGGGAAAAAATGTACATCTAATGTGTATGTAACAGGGTCGGTCTAATAATAAAGGGGCCACATGTGAAATGAGTGAGAATATGTATCTTCAAAGGTTGATATAGTCATCGGTGGGGAGAAGTATATGATTTGGATATATCAATCATGTGGGGGTATTTGAATGAGGGTTATCTGTAAGTATTTAGGAGTTATTATTGTAACTCATATATAATATTTTGAACTATGTACATACTCCTGGTGGTGTACATTGTGTGTACTTTTAATTTATTATATTATATTAATTATTTGGTACATGAAAATTTGGTGATTATCAAATCTTATACAGTCCTTGGTTGGCTCCTTCAAAATGAACCATCATACCATTTTTCTCTTAATTGTTTTAGAGGTTTTTCATATATCAAAATTCTCAAGGTGGAAAGAGGACACAATGAAGTATCTTGGGTCAAAGTTTCATAATATAGTTTTATATACTTTCGGCAGTTATAGGTTGTTAAGATAGGGTTTTTGGATAGTCCTTAAGCTAGTCTCAAACAAGTGTTATGATTAAAATAGACATATCAGCTAACAAGATTCAAATTGAATGCCTCTGGTGACATTAAAAAGAAGATGAAACATAAACAAATTTCAATTCAATTCCAAGACTCTATTGACTACAAGCCTCTTCCATTTCATTATAACCCTCTCTAGCTGCAAGATCCAGAGGATTCAGGTAAAATCATTGGAGGTTGAGATCTGGAATCATAGGCTCCCAAAGTTTATATTTTGGAACAAATTTGAGTGATTGAGGGAGTACTTTGAAAGTATGGAGTAATATCATCCTACTCTTACATCATTGGAAAGGAATTTCTTAGAGTATTTAGAATATATTCAAGCAAAAATTGGAGAATGAAATACCATTGACATTCATACATCAATGGAAATGATCCACCAAAAAATTACACAAGAACATAAGACGTGGAGAGGAGTTATGGATATTAAAATATAGAAGTTCATGGCTCAAATCAGGGGATAGGAACACGACATTTTTTCATAAGAAAGCTAAAGAAAGAGCCATAAGAAAGAGTGTTAAGGATATTTTGCTAGAAGATGGATCTAAGATATTTGATTTCTAAGATTTAAATATTGTGGCCATGTCCTACTTTGATTCTCTTTTCACCAAACAAGGTAGATTGGACCCCATTGTCACTAAAACCAAATTAGAAAACATCCCAACAATTGTCTTAGTAGAGGACAACATAGATCTGCTAAAACCAATCAAGGAAGAGGAAATTCTAAATGCCATTTGGAATATTAAACCTCACAAGCCTCCAGGGTCGGACAAGTTTTCAATCTCTTTCTAAATATCCTTTTGGAGTTTAATCAAAATAAATCTTAAAATAACGCTTCATTAATATGTGCAAAAGTCTTGTAAAATATGAGGTAATACCAATTCCTCTTTCTGCTCTAATTCCCTAAAGAGGAAAAATGTCTTGCTTGATCTGTTGTTTCCCTTTGTAACTCTTCATATAAAATAATTATGAATAATATGAGACATGACAGGGTGAAAATAAATCTTCGGGCTGTATGGGAGGATAATCAAGGAGGTTTTATGCAAAATCGAAAATTGTGGACAATATAGTGTTGGTATAAGAAGCCACACACCCCAGCAAGGAGAGAAAAGTAAAGGGAATTATAATCAAGATTAACAGCATGTGCTTATGAACAAATAATGAATTTCCCTTTTTGTTTGATGTTATAATATTTAAATTTGGAGTTTCAATCCCAACTAACTTTCATTAGATGGGTTTCTTCCTATATCAATGTTCCATAGATAAGTCCTTGGTCAGTGGGAGGCCCACCTCCTTTTTTAGGTAAACTGAGGATTGAGGAAAAGTTGTCCTCTTTCTCTAACTTTATACATTATCATGGAATATTATTTGAGAAAGAAATTGGAAGTGGAAATAAATGAAGGGAACCTCCCAAGTATTAAATAGTTTGGGGAGAAAAAATCTTGAACTATTCCCAATTTGTAGATGACACACTCCACTTTTGGGGTGGAACCTCCCATAATAATAGTGGAATTGGAATTCTTGGTGGGAGGCCAGTTGGATCTGGGGAGATGTCCTGAACCATCTAAAAAATATTTAGAGATACTTGGATTTGGAATATAAATCTTGTAATATTTCCATTTATCTTTAGAGTCCTAGGTTTGTATTCTTTGAAAATTTATTACTCAAATATTTTAGCAAGATACATATATTTTTGTAATATCTATTTCCCACAATATTGGAAAGTATTTTAGAAAGGAATAAGTATAATTTCATCAATGGGATCTCAATGGTTGCTTACAGGAAATAATGATTCTAATAAAGTTAGTCGTATTTTCTCTTATGGTGTTCTAATGCTCTACCATGTTGGCCTTGGTGAGCATTACATGACAAATTGGTTGGGAGATTAGGAAGTTTTCATGCAAGGGGGGAGAATATAACACAAAGAAATTCCACTTGATGAATTGGAAGGTCGTTAGATCTCCAAAATATAGAGGGAGCTTGGGGATTAAGGACCCATCTTTATGAACTTTGCAATGGGTTCCAATTTTTTATGGAGGTTAATTACAAGTAGATTAGAGTGGTAGAAAAAAATTGTGGAAATCATATTTCAGGGGAAACAGAAAAGGATGCATTGAAGATATGGTGGAGAATCAAAGAGGCTCTCATATTTAGAAGTGTGGAAATATATTTATCCCATTTTATCTTTTAAGTCTGAATTTTGTATGCTTTGAAAGAAATTTAATTTTCAAATATTTGTGAATTCCTGTATATTTTTGTAATATCTATTCCCAATATTGGAAATTATTTTAGAGAAGATAAAAATATAATTTCATCAATGGGGATCTCAATGGTTTAACACCAAGGAAATAGCCAGGTTCTAGCCACGAAGTTAGTACATTATTTCTATACGGTGTTCAATACCATGTTGGCCTTGGTGAGCATTACATGACAAATTGGTTGGGAGATTAGGAAGTTTTCATGCATGGGGGGAGAATATAACACCAAGAAATTCCACTTGATGAATTGGAAGGTTGTTAGATCTCCAAAATACAGAGGGGTCTTGGGGATTAAGGACCCATCTTTATGAACTTTGCAATGTGTTCCAATTTCTTATGGAGGTTAACTACAAGTAGATTAGAGTGGTAGAAAAAAAATTTCGAAATCATATTTCAGGAAGCAGAAGATGCATTGAAGATGGTAATTCAGATCAAAGGGGCTCATGTTGGAGTGGTATGATATGTTTGCCTCAATAATTTTTCAGGGATAAATTGGAGTCCGGAGCATTAGAAGGACATTTTTGGGGATGATGGCATCATGGGAATAATCCCTTATTTCCATAATTCATAAATTCTTCTTAAAATTTGGATGGATGGAAAGGAACTTCAAAATCATATATGACATATCAATGTTGTTTGAGAGATCGGGTCGATGGATGGTTTGGAATATGGGGGGACCTCTTATCCCACTTCAATACTTGGTTTCTAAGTTTATCTTAGCTCTCAATGGTTGTGATTTATGGGATATTATAGTTAGGGATAGAAGGGGTTTGGGTGATTTAGAATATGGAGAAAAATATGAGTATCTTCATCAAATATTATCCCTCCCTCTTTCGTAGTGATCTTCGATCTCGAATTAGAATTGGAATAGTGATGGGATTCAAAATAAATATATTTTGTTGATTACAGTGCATTGCCATATCCACGACAACGAATGAAATGCAAAGATTCCTTGGCCCTTCTAGATTATTATTTCTGTACCTAATAGTTGAATAATCAATCGATCATCTATTCTTTGATTGTGGTTATTTAAGAAAGGTTTGGTGCTCTGCCTTTGTTGGCCTCAGCCATCGTGTAACCTAGTCACCCTCCTTGAGGGAAATTTTCACTGTATAAATCAAATCTTATAGAGGATCATTTACAAACAAAAACACTTTGGAAAGGTTTCCAAACGTGCTCCCTAAATATCTTTTCTATAAGATATTTTTGGCTCTTAATAATGTGTTGTTTAATAAAATTGGAACAAATAGGAAGTATGGTGACTAGGGCCAAAGGGCTCTTATCGGAACACATCATCTCTAGGAATATTCTTTTTTTTTCTTAGCATTTGGAAAGTATTATATGAGGGAATGGTTTAAGAATTTGGGAATAGGAGATTGGAACTGGCATAGAACCGAGAAACACAATGCTGTAGATAATCGAAGAGGAACAAATTTTTTTAAGATAAAGGTGGTGTCTAAATACACCACGTTATCCATAAACAAAGCACATTGTTATGAGAACATCACAATGAATTTTGTACATCTTGATATGCATGATCTATTGCACAATATTCATGAGTGATGATGACCCAATGGGTTTTCTTCTATAGTCTCAAGATCTAACCAACTACACTTAGAATCTAGAAGATCTTTCCATGTAGCCATCGATTGACTAGGAGTTATTTCATAAAAATATTCTCTATCCCGAGTCAAATGTGAGGGGATGCTCCTCCAGAATACCACCATCCAACTTGCTTATTGATTGATGGGATTCGGGTCGATCCATGGCAACTATCTTTGATTATTGATCAATTGTCCATTTGTCCGGCGGGCATCAACTACTCGATTGAGTAGTGTAGTTTGTTGGTCGATTCCTCAAGACATATATCCAAATGTAGGTCAACCTATTGATCAACTAAACCTATGATATTTGTGATGAACCATCAACCCAATAATTGATGTTGACATACCCCATCAACACACAGCTCTAGAGATTCAGGAGGTAAAATTATGTCATTAGGACACCCCCCATAATTGTATCTTCTTGAAGCCCAAGAAAAGTGTGGATCTGATAAATCTGTATTTAGCTAAAGGTTTGGTGAAGATAAAAACCATTTGATCTTGTATTATGAAATATTCAAGACATACAACATTCTCATGAACCAAATATATCAAATAATGAGCATGGAGCTCAAAATGCAACACCACATCTTAATGCAGGCAACAGTTATCCAACAACACATAGCACTTTAGTAAAATTTCATTGTTTTAGTACTTGCTTGAACAACGCCATGATATTCTGATTTTGTAGTCGAAAAAAGAGAATGACACTTTAGTCAGTGTCACTTTAGTATTGTTTTGATTTGGGGAAATGAAATAATAGTGTTAACGCAACCACAAACTAGTTATGATGAGCTCAACATAACATACATAGTCATTTTTATGACATGGTAAATATTGAATTTCTAAATCAAATAGAAATGAATTCATTCATTAAATGTGCATTGGTGGAATAATTTGGGAAATAAACACAAATTCGAATTTTTCATTATTTCAATAAAATTGTGCAACAAGCCTTATGAAAAACATGAAGCATGATACACCAATGAAGAATGACACAACTATAAACAATTCCAATAGTTAACCCTACTATTTAAAATAGCATGGGGGTATAATAATAGTCAGCTAAGGGCTGCTTCTTCATGTATTCTCTAAATATAGAAAATGATTTAAAATTTTCCCCAGAGGGAGATACCCTGCAAAAACGAAGAGATTCATTGGTTGTGCTTGTCTTCTACATGTTATAGTATGTTGGGATGTCCATTTGTGTCAATGAACTTGCACTAAGTTGGACTATTTATTTGTGATAAAGATCAACAATAATAATCTAGCTAAGGGCCTATCTATTCATATTCTCTAAATATAAAAATGATGTATATAAATTTTAGAGGGAGATACACAAAAACGAAGAGATTCATTGTTTGTGTTAGTCTTCTACATGTTATAGTATGTTGATATGTCCATTTGTGTCAATGAACGTGCACTAAGTTGGACTATGTATTTGTGAGAAAGATCAACATGCCATTGTACTGCGATAAGGTATTAATGCAATCGGAATTTGTGATGTTGTAGCCAGATTGTAGCATTAAAGATGTTTATGACACGACATCAATTTTCCATAATTTTGATTTGTACCAAAGTTGTCCACGTTAATGTGCATTCCATACCTAGGGCCCTGTGTTAATTTGCACCTTTGGTACATTGACCAAACATCCATGCACATATTTATGGTAAAACCTAAACATAGGTAAGAAAGTTAGGTTGGAGAGTTATCACGAGAACAATTGCATGATTCAATGATAGTAGACCTCATAGAAAAGATCACAATGTATATGAGGACACTAGAAGATAAGTTGTATACTATGTTATTTATGAGGATGAACATGTGTCAAGGATTACAAATCTAACATTTGATACGACCCCAAGGGGAGCATATATGGGGTTAAACGTATATGTGATATGGGTCAACCTAATAAATTCCCCATATGTGAAATGAGTGAGAATATGTATCTTCAAAGGTTGATATAGTCATCATTGAGGGAGAAACATGTGATTTGGATATATGAATGTATTGGGGTATTTGAATGAGGTTCTCTTATTATTTAAGGAGTTATTGTGTGACTCATATATATAATATTTTTAGGACCTATGGAACATGCTCATAATTGGTGTACATTGTGTGTACTTTAATTTTTTATGATATATTAATTATTTGGTACATAAAATTTGGTATCAAAGCTTACGGTCCTTGGTTGGCTCCTTCAAAATGAACCATCATACCATTTTTCTCTTAATTGTTTTAGAGGTTTTTCATATATCAAAATTCTCAAGGTTAAAAGAGGACACAATGAAGTATCTTGGGTCAAAGTTTCATAATCTAGTTTTATATACTTTCGGGAGTTATAGGCTGTGTAAGTTAGGTATTTTTACTAGTCCTAAAACTAATCTCAAAAAAGTGTTATTGTTAAAATAGACATATCTAAAGCTAACAAGATTCAAATTGAATGCCTCCGGTGACATTAAAAAGAAGATGAAACATAATACTTTTGTGACAAATTTCACACTTGGGAGTGAATTTGGTGGCATGGTAGTTTGTATAAGTTTGCTCTCCTGAAATAAGAAAAAAAAAACAAGTTATGGGCATGCGAACATAACTTTCTCTTGGAAGGTCCAAACTGAAGGAGACCAATGAGAGCCTAAAGATAGCATACTAGAGTGCATTCTATAAAAAAATTCAGCAATAGAGGATTATATTTGGCAAAGTTGTAACAGGTTGAAGATCAGACAACATGATAGTCTCCAAATCAAGGTTTTAAAAGGCATGTTAACTTAAAAATTAGCATAAATTTTATTTGGAAAGTCTGATTTTGGTGATTTAAAAGCCACTGGAAAGAGGAAGCATAGAATAATATATTGATAAAATTGATCACAACTATTTTGGATCGTCATTGCTAACATATTGAGGTTGTAAGTTGAGGGGTCAGGTTATACTCCGAGTAAGAACTAATCACACTACCTAAATTTAGTGGAGGTGAAGATGAAGTTGACATTATAGAATGGTTGAGGATGGAAAAGGAAAATTTCTAAAAGTCCTTTTGATTCACGTCTTTAATTTTTTGGTGATGCTAAAGTATGGTGGTATAGTCTTCATAAATATATAAGATGACACTCTACATGGGATGAGTTTGAAAATATATTCTCAAATAGATGGATCTAGGAGGAATATTTGGAGGAGATGCATATAATTGAATATGAATTCAATGAAGTTAAAGAAGGACTTTCCAAACTATAGAAAGTTAATGGGGAATTAAAAAAAAATCTCAAGAGTATGGGTGATCAATTGTCTAAGATGAAATCCCTTAATGAATCACTTGTTAAGGTGGTTAAGAACTTAAAGCAAGGAAATATAAGCAAATGCAAGAAGTATGAAGAAATATATAGATGAATAAACCACAATCAAACACTACTTGGTGAGGTTAACAAACTAAAAGAAAATAAGAAGCATTATCAACATCAAGAAAAACCAAAGATCTTGGATGATGAGACTACTAAAATACTTGATGTGGAAATTTGCAAGAAGGTTGAAGAAATTGTAAATACAGATGAAGTAAAATTAGAAATGGAATCTAGAATTGAAGAAGGATGTAAGAAATTGATGGATGGCATCACATTGCAACTTCAAAAGGATACATAAGAAAGGAAATCATGCAATAACCAACTATCAAGGATTAAGACAAAAACAAATTGAGTTTGGATGGATGGATCATCATAAGTGACAACAATAAAGCACGAATATACGAAAATCCTATTTCTTGGTTTCATCAAATGTAA
>SNQJ01S0141812.1:0-20721 GCA_010110895.2 Picea sitchensis | reverse complement strand
TCCATTTCACTTCATTCCCATTTCCGAGCATGGTTGTAATGTATTTAACTAACTCAGCAAAATTAGAAATGAATCTCCTCAGAAAATTGATTTTACCCAAGAAAGACTGAACCTCTTTCTTGGTTCTGGGAAAAGACAAGGACTGGATGGCCTCTACTCGGCTTGGATCAATTTTCACCCCTTCAGATGACATAATATGCCCCAAAAATTTTCCCTCATGCATGGCAAATAAAGACTTCTTGGGATTGAGGGAGAGACCAAACCTTCTACACTTCAGGAAAACCTTTCTTAGATGATAACAATGCTCTTTATCAGACCTAGAGAATATTGTATTGTCATCCAGATAGATGACTACAAATTTATCCTTTTCTCCAATGAAGGCAATGTCCATAGCTCGTTGGAAGGTCGCTCCCGCATTCATCAATCCAAAGGGCATTTTAGCATACATGAATGTGCCCCAAGGAGTTTTGAAAGTTGTCTTTTCTTTATCTTCAGGCAAGACAAAGATCTGATTGTAACTAGAGAAACCATCGACCATAGACATCCCAGCTAAACCAGTCACTTTCTGCAAAATGTGCCCCATTGTTGGCAAGGGGTAGTTATCCTTTTTGGAGCTCCTGTTCAAATGTATGAAATCAACACACAACCTGATTTCCCCATTCTCCTTCCTGACGGGCACCAAATTAGCCACCCACTCCTAAAATCTCAAAGGGATGATGATCTGTGCATCCAACAAATTCTTGACTTCTTTTTCCATAATCCGTAGCAGCATGGGATTTATTTGTCTGAGCTTCTGCTTGAAAGGTTTGGCTTATTCTTTCAAAGGGATTTTGTGTTCAATGACGCTGGTGTCATATGTTCTCAAATCCTCATATGTCTAAGAAAAAACATCAGTGAACTCCTTCAAGAGTCTGACATATTCAACCCTTTGTTCTTTTGACAAGATGCTAGACAATTTGACTCATTTGGGATCCTCCTCCATTCCTAGATTTCATTTAGTCACATCAACCTCTTCAGTTGATCCTTCAACCTTTACAACAACATCATTTCTGTCAAACAATCTCTCCAAAGGGACAAGCCCCTTTGGAATATGGTTGCTAGGAAACTGAACAATATGATGGTTAGCAATCTTATTCATAAGAACATCAGCATCAGGGCTTTCTTCAAAATCCTGATCCTAGTCGATATGCACATCAGAAAATTCATCCACATTCTCAAGGAATTTTTTTATCTCAATATCATCCTCAAATACCTTCCAATGTTTGACGTTGTCAGGAATAGAGGGTCTGTATTTTATCTCCACTTCATATTTGAGTTTGGGGGGAAAAGGGACCTTAAAATTACTTGTTGAGACTGCCAGGGAATCTGCCATGGAGTTCTCCTCCCTTGGAACAAATGAAATATTAAAAGCCAAGAAGAAACTGTCAATCATATCCCATACCTCATTTCTATAGGCCCTTAACCTCCGGTGCTTAGCCTGATTGTTAGGGTCCTAACCCGCACATAGGTAGAAAAATATATTCAGATGTAATAAAGGTCAATTTAATAAGGCCTTGCAATAAAATAGAATAAGTTAAATGTAAGAAGACCTAATAGAAGCTTCCGCTTCTAGAAGGATCTTCCTCTATATGTTTCTTTTGATAGACATATTTAGTATAAATAGGAGTCGAGGGTATGAGAACCCTAGCTTTGAGATTATGGTAATAGATCTCTACTCGATTGGAGGTTTCCCCCTTGAACAAGCCCGTGAACATTGCTCTCAGAATCAAAGTGTTATTTATGTTGTTATTCTTATATCATTTTAGTGTTATTGTGGTGATTGTTCTGGTTATATTATTGTTATTCTGCCATTTCTAGCATTTTGTTTCTATTATGCATGCTTTTTATATCTGGTATATTACAAGTGGTATCAAAGCAATTTCCTTGGCAGAAATTGTGGGTAAATTTTTTTTTAGGGTAGAGACGTATTTCGACGTCTTTAAGCCATAGAGATTTTTCATTACGTGCATAAACCCGTGGTTGATGGATTCATACACGCAAGAAATACAAGTGGTCCTTAAGCGCACATCTGTTGGCCACCCTTGTAACCCTTGTTGGTACCCCTTTGAGTGGTAGCACATCAGACAACACATGTGTATGGATCGCCCTAGATTTCCTAAAGCCCTGTTTAGATAAACTGATCGGCTGCCTGACTACTATAGTGCCACCGAGAACATCACTCGGGAAGATACTCTCTAGTACCTAGGTAGTCGGGTAGTACGACTAAGGGTACAGTCTATCCTCCTTAGTTATAGCCCTGAGATATTGGTCCAAGTACTACTATTGGACCTCACACGTATATCAGAGAGCTATAGCACAGGGCAAACCCTTGTCTGTAAAACCCTTGAATACCTAACCCTTGGGGACAAAAACATAAACAAATTAAAACAGACAAGATCTATTGTCGTGCAGCTATGTTCGGGTTGCCAAGTAACTACACATTTCTTCCTGGTTAAGAATTTGGGCATTTCATCACTGCAGTATTCCTCAGACCAGAGTATAACTCTATAGGTGTAAAAAAAAAAAAAAGTCTGGAAAATTTTTCACCATTATTTGAGACCTATTCCATTGAATTCATCTCTTTGCCCTGATCACATTCATACATATCATTTTTGGGAAAAATTTTTGACCCCACCCGCCACTTTTCGGTTCCCTCATCCTCATGGCCCATACCCGTAGCCAAGACTTGGAAGCTCGCTTCAATACCTTGCAATCTAGTCTCACTTAGACCCAACAAGAAGTGAAACAACTCAATTCCAATGTTGTCGCCATCAATACAACATGCAGTCCTCAATGGAGGAAATCAAACAAGACCTGACCACCCATCTTGAATCTGTCTTTTTGACACTGACATAACCCCTCCCTCAGAACCTCCCGAAGTAGAACCGGTCATTTCCCTCAATGCTCTCACTAGCTTCTCCGCTCCCCAAACCCTCAAGCTAATCAGTTACATCAAGCATCGAAAGGTCATCATTCTGGTTGATAGTGGAAGGACCCATAATTTTATTCATCACCACATTGCCCAAGAAACTCATTGCTACATCCATGTCGTCAATAATTTACAAATCATGATTTCCAATGGTGGCTCCATGAAATGTGGAGGGAGTTGTGAAAATGTTTGTCTCCAAATTGGTAACTACCACTTGAAATCTCATATGTTTGCTATCGACATGGGCAGTTGTGACATTATGTTGGGTGCAGACTGACTAAGGACTTTGGGTCCTATTCTCATGGATTTTAAGGAATTAGCCATGCAATTTAACCAGGAGGGCCACCAATATAAGTTCCAAGGCATCACCGCTGGTTAACCTGAGATCATTAGTTCCCATCGCATGGAAAAGATGCTCGAAAAAGGTCATTTTGGTGTTATTGCCCAACTCCATGCCATACAAGCAACAGAGACACCCTTGGTGCCACAAGACCTCCAAGCCATCCTTTCTAAACATCAAGTGGTCTTTTCCACTCCCAAGGGACTCCCTCCTTCCCATGGTGTTCATGATCATTCCATTCCCCTTATACACGGAAGCCTTCTTCCCAATATCCATCTGTATTGTCACCCCTTTTCCCAAAAAAATGAAATTGAGAAAATGGTCCAGGAACTCCTTAATGCAGGCATTATCCACCCTAGTATGAGACCCTACTCTTATCATGTGGTCATGGTCTCCTTCATTGATTATGATCATTTCCATTCCTTATTGCCGAAGCATTCCTCAATATCCGTCCGGAAACCGTCACCTTTTTCCTAAAAGATAGAAGTGAGAAAATGGTCGGGGAACTCCTTAATGCGAGTTATCCCCCTTTTCCTAAAAAAATGAAATTGAGAAAATGGTCCAGGAACTCCTTAATGCAGGCGTTATCCACCCTAGTATGAGCCCCTACTCTTCTCCTGTGGTCATGGTCCTGAAGAAAGAAGGTTCTCGGAGAATGTGTCATGACTTTCATGCCCTCAACAAACATACCATTAAAGACAAATTTCCCATTCCTATCATTGATGACCTCCTGGATGAATTGAGTGGCGCCTAATTCTTTACTAAACTTGATCTTCGTTTGGGATACCACCAGATACGTATGAAAGAGGAAGACATTCCAAAGACTTCCTTTAGAACTCATGAGGGCCACTATAAGTTTTTGGTCATGTCCTCTGGCCTATGTAATTCCCCCTCCACCTTCCAAAGCCTCATGAATCATGTTTTCCATCCTTTTCTCCGTCATTTTGTATTAGTTTTCTTTGATGATATCCTCATCTATAGAAAAACCTGGAAAAACCATCTTGTTCATGTGGATCGAGTTCTCCATCTACTCTCTCAGCATCAACTTTTCCTGAAACAGTTTAAATGTGCTTTTGGGGCCTCAGAAGTAGATTACTTGGGTCATTTGGTTGGCAAGGATGGCATCAGGGTGGATCCTAAAAATATTGAAACTATGAAAGACTAGCCTCACCCAAAGACTCTCAAAAGATTATTTGGATTTCTGGGCTTAATAGGTTATTATCACAAGTTTGTTAAGAATTATGGAAATATTGTAGCACCTCTCACTACTCTTCTAAAAAATAACTCTTTCACTTGGACTCCAGTTGTTGCTCAAGCTTTTCAAACCTTGAAGTTGGCCATGTGCACCACTCCAATCCTGGCCCTTCCTGATTTCACAAACACCTTTGTCTTGGAATGTGATGCTTCAGGGAAAGGAATTGGTGTTATCCTTATGCAAGAGGGTCGGCCCTTGGCCTTTACCAGCAAAAAACTATCTGAAAGAAATCTGGTCAAATCAATCTATGAAAAGGAAATGTTGGCTATTCTGCATGACGTTGATATGTGGCACCCTTATCTATTGGGGAAACACTTCCAAATTAAGACAAACCATCAAAGCCTCAAGTATTTTTTGGAACAACACATTTCCTCCCCGGAGCAACAAAAATGGGTGACTAAGCTCTTTGGATATGATTATGAGATCATTTACAAGAAAGGAAAAGACAATGTGGTTGCAGATGCACTTTCCTGAAAATATGAAGATGAAGGATCCCTTTTTTCTCTTTCCTTCATTGTACCAGATTGGCTCCAAGCCATTTGCCAGGAATGGCTACAAGATCCCAAAAGTTCGCATCTGATCCAACAATTGCAGCCCAATGCTCCAGCTTCCCCAGGGTACTCTTGGCTCCATGATGAGCTTCGATACAAATTCCCTTTGTATTTAAGTGAACAATCAAAGCTTAAATCCACAGTACTTTTTGAGCTTCATGTTACACCCACAGCGGGGCACTCCGGGTTCACCAAAACCTATGACAGGGTCAAACATTCTTTCTTCTAGGATGGTATGAAATAGGACATTTGTAATTTTTTCATTGAATGTGATGTGTGTCAATGCAACATGGGAGAAACAGTCAAATCTCTGGGCACACTACAACCACTTCCGATTCCACCTACTATTTGGAGGGATATCTCTATGGATTTTATTACAAGCTTACCCAAATCAGGAAATAAATCAGTCATCATTTTGGTTGTTGATCGCCTTTCCAAGTATGATCATTTTTGTGCTCTTCAACACCTGTTTACAACATCCACGGTGGCTCAAATTTTCATGGATCAGGTCTTCAAGCTTCATGGCATGTCGCACTCTATTGTTTCTAATCGCGACCCAACTTTCACAAGCAATTTTTGGCAAGAATTTTTCAAGCTACAAGCCACCTAATTGCATCTCAAACCAGCTTATCATCCCCAAATTGATGGTCAAACAGACGTTGTCAACAAGTGTTTGGAAACATATTTGAGGTGTTTTTCCTCGGAAAAGAAAAATCAGTGGGCTCAATGGTTACCCCTAGTTGAAATTATGGTGGTACAACACTTCATACCATATAGCTACACGCATGACTCCTTTTGAAGCGGTATATGGACAGAAGCCACCTTCAGTTCTCTCATACTTACCTGGTGTCTCGAAGGTCCAGGCGGTTGACCAAACACTTACAGTTCGAGAGGATATTCTCTGTACCTTCAAAGAGAATTTGGTCATGGCACAAAATTGCATGAAACAACAATAAGATCAAGGTCGCTCTGAACATCAATTTGCAGAAGGGGATCAGATGTTTCTTCGACTGCAACCTAACAAGAAAAATTCCCTCAAGGCTGAGCATTGTCAGAAGATAGCGCCCAAATTTGATGGTTCTTATCAGTTACCTTTTCCCAGCCATTCGAAGCTACATCCTGTTTTTCATGTTTCATGCTTAAAGAAGGTGATTGTAACTAAGTGCCAAATTCAAACCAACCTTCCCGAGTTACCCGAAGAAGAATCCATTTGGCTATAACCACAAGCAGTTTTGGACCAGCGTGAGCATTGCCTATATCAGAGAACCATCAAGGAAGTGTTAGTCTAGTGGAAAAATACAACTCCAACAGATGCCACTTGGGAACCAACTACCATTCTACATCAATTTCCACATCTCAAGCCTTGAGGACAAGGTTTTTTTTAAGGGGGAGGACATGTTAGGGTCCTAACCCGCACATAGGTAGAAAAATATATTCGGATGTAATAAAGGTCAATATTAATAAGGCCTTGCAATAAAATAGAATAATTCGAATGTAAGAAGACCTAATAGAAGCTTCCGCTTCTAGAAGGATCTTCCTCTAGATGCTTCTTTTGATAGACATATTTAGTAGAAATAGGAGTCGAGGGTATGAGAACCCTAGCTTTGAGATTATTGTAATAGAGCCCTACTCGACTGGAGGTTTCCCCCTCGAAGAGGCCTGTGAACATTGCTCTCAGAATCAAAGTGTTATTTATGTTGTTATTCTTATATCATTCCAGTGTTATTGTGGTGATTGTTCTGGTTATATTATTGTTATTTTTCCATTTCTAGCATTTCATTTATGTTCTGCATACTTTTTATATCTGGTATATTACACTGATGCAGATTTATGACTTGATGAACAATTAGCTCAGTGTCTCCAAACACTGCTAGCTCCTCAATTTTCATGTCTTTGGCAGCTCTCAAACCCAAGACAAGAGCCTCATATTCTGCCATGTTGTTTGTTGTTTCAAATTCCAACTTGCAGGACATATATATGGTCTCTTGGGTGGGGCAAATAAAAGCTACTCTAGAACCAACACTTTCCTTAGAAGAGGCTCCATCAAAAAACATTTTCCACATAGAGGTCTTGGGGGGAGGCTCTTTGCAAAAGGTAATAGACTGCTTTCTAATTTCAATAGGAGGCTGAGGAACATCAAAAAGCTACAAAATACTGGTTCCTAAATCAGTATCGACTGAGAAAATGGGGTGGTTGATGGGATTGGCTTCATCACTGGTAATGTAGGCAAGTTGTGCTTCTCTATAAAGTCTTTTATGTTCCCCTCCAAACATAAGAATGGTGGCATATGACAGATCCATATCCAAAGTTCCCCCTAGTCTTTTGATCCATGATCTAGAAAAAATCATCCCAAACTTAGGAGGAACATAAGCTACCACTATATCGATGACCACGCTCTTCATTGGAAATTGGAACAAGGATATGGCCAGGTCTTTAATAACCCCGAGACATTTCACTTTCCTAGAATCGAATGAATACAGGTCATGGTAAGTTTTTGTAACTTCCAACCCCAACTCATCCATGAAAATTTTAGGCATAAGATTGTGAGATGCTCCCGAATCCATCAATAAGTTGTGCAACACCTTATCATGGATGTTCAATGATGTATAAAAGGGAGGTGAGGAATCATCTCTATCCTCTACCAAAGGGCCTAGTATAACAACTGGCTTTTCATCTTGAAGGTTGACTGAATCTGTGGGGTGAGACAAAAATTCGAGATGCCACACTTTGGAGAGGCACCTTTTGAAGTCCTCAAACTCGATCAACCCCAAAAGAGGTATGAGGATCCTAATCTTTTGAAATTCTTGCTCTAAGATATATGAGGAGGGAGGCTTAAGAATCTCCTTCACTTCTAGGATAAGGCTTTTGAAAACTGATGGGGGGTCTTGCACCTTCTTTTCTTTACTATTGTCTGCCACATCTTTAGCAGGATTCTCAGTTCTGCTAGGCTGGTCAAAAATATCAAGCTTCCCCTCTTTCTTTTTTGACCTAAGATTATATCTATTTGGATGATTCCTAGCCTTTTTCCCTTTGCTCAGCTCATTTAATTGACTATCCATGAGAGACTCCTCATATGCAGCTTGGGTTAAATGAGGAAATGAGGAGGTGTCCCCAAGACAATGAATTTTAGGATCAAGCTCCTCTTCCTCTCCTTCTTCGTCAATAAAAAGGTTATTTTGGAGAGGAGCTTGAATTTTCTGATCATCTCTATCTCTGCTTCTTTGATCTTTTTGGATGATTTGGGGGGCATTGTTTGGTCTTTTGAAGTTACCCCTATTATCAACATTTTGGGGATACCTATAGCTCTGCTTTGCTTCCAACTTCAACCTTTCCACCTCAACAGAACGTGATTTTATTAGCCTGGCACTTTCATCTTCTGAGGGGTGGGCAACAGAGGAAACAGAGGTTGAAGCTTCAGATTTACCCTTTCTCTTCTCTCTATCAGATTCTCTCTTGAGTTTGTCTACTGCTAGTAGATTAGATTCTACTTCAAGGGCTGCATATTGCATATGAACCAACGAGGTGGCCCTTCTTTCTGTCAACAGGAGGCAAAAATCGGGGTCAAAATCACTAGCATAGGTAACCTTGGCCGAGGTTTCAATAGGTTTTATTTCAAGGGGAATCTTACCATACATCCTATTGAATCTTTTTGAGAAATCTGAAACAAATTCTCATTCTTTCCTCTTAAGCACCCCGAACTCTATAATATAATAAAGAAAATATTTTTTACCCCCCCAATGTCTTAAAAATGCATCATCTAGGGATTGAATACCATCAATAGATCCGGGGGCCAAGCCCCTAAACCATTTCTTAGCCTCACCATTAAGGCTATCGACAAAGCCTCTCATCCATACATCCTGATTCGAGATTTCATGATTATCTGCAAAACTGTAAAAGGCTTCAAGGTGTTCCTCTGCAGTTATGATTTCCTCCCCTGTGAACTTGGGAAACACCTTAAGGTAGCCTTCATTCGGGAGATCATTCAAAGGCTGAGGAAAGACGAGAGGGGTGTATCTAGCAGCCACTATGTCATCTATTATGTCTCTAGGCAGATTAGCACCTGCCATTGGGATGTGAACTGGAGGAGAACCATGGGGAGATGGGGTTTGAACAGGGGAAACTGGAACTGTGTTTCTGGGAGAAAAAGGAAAAGGCTGAGCGTTAGGAGATAAAGATGAGGGGATAGAGGTAACAAAGGTTTCCCCTTCTGTAACTGCAACAAATCTAATAGGAGGAGGAGTAGGAAAGTCTGGAGTAGGAAAGTCTTCTAAGGTCAAAGCTCTCTCCTTCCACTTCAAAACTTTGGGGGAGAAAGGGGTGTCAAAGCTCTCTCCTTCCAAACCAAGAATAGGAGGAGAGAAATCGGTAGGAAAACTCCCAAAACTTAAATTTCTTGAAACTCCAACAGTTTGTATAATAGGAGAAGCATAAACAATTACTGGAGTTTGTAAAGAGGGATTATGCAAATTATAAAAAAAAATTGGTACAACAGCGGAGGTACCTTTTTGAGTGGTATTTCCCTTTCTGATAATTTCCTCTGGGTCAGCTTCAGGCGTTGTTAGAGGCAGCAGTGAAGTGGACCTCATGTGTGTGCCTTCAGGAGCCATAACTGAAACAATGGAGTCGAAACAGTGGAGTCGCCAGGTGCAAGTTGCAATATTCAATGGTATTGATATCTGATGCACCTTCAGAATCAGAGTTTTTTTGTCGTTCTATCCCAGGGAAAACTTTTCAATTCATCCCTGGCAACGACGCCAAGAATGTTAGCACTGATAATCACCCTCATATTGCGAAAGGATGAACCTAGTACCCATCAAATTTTTTGGTGGATGTTTGGTTTATATGAGTGGAGGTCAATGGACAAAACTCAATATATGAATGATGTTCAACACAGAACTGGACAAGAAATGTACAGGGAAGTGAGGGCCACAACTAACTTCAGTCAGTGAATTGAGTTTAAGTGTGAGCAGAGGGAAGAATTAGTGATAAAGGTGAACAAGACTGCTATGAGCATCAGGCTTTCAAGTAGCTTGGAGAATAAAAATCTAGACTCAAGATCACTCTTAAGCTCAAGCTTTAGACACTGAAATATGTCCAAACAACATAGTCACGACAACATAATGATCAAACCTACATCACCATGCAGCTACAACAACTTGACTGGATCCTCCATGCCCGATCCATTTAGTGTAAGAGGGGAAAAGATCATAAGGAAGCTGACTAAAACTGGTCACGATACCACTGTAATCAAACCTACATTACAACAACATAACAATCCTCGACTAGATCCTCCATGCCCGAGTGTTTTAGCACATTTTTTACAAAGAGATGAAAAGAGGTTGACCTCTATTAATCTGGAAGTCTCAAATCTGATACATAACCAGAGAATAGTTCTGGCATCAAAACATTACAAAATAGGGAGATCTACTCAACCAGTTGATGACCTTAACAAAATATTAAAACTATCTATTTATACTCAGAACAGTCCCTGACTATCAGGAGTGTGATCTGATCACTACAATCAAAGCTTTGCATCGACGACTTCTTCTGTCAAACTGAATGTGCATCTCTCTGTCAGACACGAACTCAGATCGGAATGGGTCTGCAGGGAAATCTACTCACAGGGGTACCACGGGCTGATGGTTCAGTCCCCACGACCGAACTTTCCATTCCTTCCATTTATGGGGTGAGTCGAGGTTTCAACCACCAAACCTACCCTTCACTTACTGCTTTTCCTCGAAGATCGAACGAGACTTAATGCTCAGGGGGTAGCTACATGCTAAAGCTATAAGGGTGCCACATGTCGGTATTGATGGCTGCCACATATCTGGCTCTTCTGGGCTCGGGGGATAGCTCCCCTTCCTTTGGATCCTTCTTCAATGTGACCCAAGGCCATGACCCTACGCAAAAGCACGATTGCGGGCACAACCAAGGGTGGTTTGAAAGAAAACCGCTTTTTCCCCCACGATCGACCATGAACCACCACGCGTCCCCTTCTCAAAACAATGGTTCTGATTGCGGCCTACACTTAAAGCTTTAAAACTCATGCACCTTTTGACCCCGCAATGAAGCGTGACCATCGATCTTGTGATCTGAGATGAGGCTTCCTGATCAATGGCCCAGCTCTAGCCTTCTTCAGATTGACGGATCAGATCTTCCTTTTTCGAATCGACGACCGAGATCTGCTTCACGATTCAGACTTCGACCTTTTCAAACCTCAAACCTCCTCTGCCTTCTGCCGCTTTTACCTGGAGCTCTAGATCTGGCGTCGTGTGGCAATCTGGATTCGGACAACCGAGATCCAATTCGGGCCTTTGGGCCCCAGGAAAATCAAAACTCAAAACTTGCTTACCTTCTGTGCTTCACTTGGAGCTGAGGATCCATTGACACGTGTCCTCTTCGATCAACGGCTCAGACTCACTTCAGGCACTTCGACACTGCCGCTAAGATCAACGGCTCCCTGCTGATTTTGAGATCACTGGTCCACGATTGCTTCGGGAGTTCGGGCTTTGGCTCTTTGGCATTTTTACACACTTCCCACTTCAAAAACTCTCGAAGCAATTTCCCCGAACACTGGGATCATCTACCACCTGTCCGCTTTTAAGATCAATGGCTCATGATTGCTTCAGGACTTCAGCTCTTGTTATTGCGCTATACTTCGTGCAATTTTGAAACTCTGAATACCTGGGGGCTGCTAATCCAATCTTCATAGGGGATCCCCACCATCGCAAAATGGACTCTCCTGCTGCTTGCGATTCAAGTCTGAAATAAACTGTTATGAAAGTTGTGCTTTGTGTCCATGGCTGCGGCTTGCGTGAACAAGGACCTGGACAATTTTTGTGGGCTGGGAGAACAGAGAGAACAATGACTGAAACAAAGGAGACGGGTGTTCATCCTTAGAGAAAAATAGAGAGACTTAGGGTCGAGACTTCCTTCGAGTAAGACATCGAGGAAAACTAGGATGCACAAACGTACAAGGGCAAGCAGAGAACGATTTACAAGCTGAAAGGGGGAAAAACTTAAGATTTGGTCTACGAAAAGGAGAGGGACAAGGCAAAATTACAGACCTAGGTACCAACAACGAACACATACGACTCCAGACAACATTATGTGATTACACCTACATTTATTTATCTTATTTGCAATTGGTCCTTTTAGGGCTCTAGCCAAGTTATCCCTTTTTAGAGCTTCTGGCAAGTTCTGCAACTTTGTCCACAAGTGAAAACTAGATTAATTAATGAGGCTAAACTATCTTTATACTGATCTATTGTCTAAAATAAGACCTTAGATGTTTTCACCTTCTCTAGAATGTTTTCTTGTTCCCGTAACATGATACACTGTACTCTATTTTCTAATTGCAACTTATGCTCATGAATTTTATGATAATGTTATGTCAGAATTGACACTTTATCGTCCACGAGTTTAGCGGGGAATAAGTTTGGATTAAATGAGAAACTTGATAATAGATTTCGTCAACTTTGCTCACCACCCAACATGCAAGGAAACCATGTATCATCCATGCACAAATTGACATAAGTTGTTCCTAAAGCAATATGTATCTCATTAAGTTCTTTGAATATCTCATGCGCCATCAAGAAAAAGTCATCATATCGCAGTGCATAAAAGGGAAATATTAAGCACCATGCAATGAGCCAATCATTGGTTGATTGTATGATGTATCTTGCTCGTTAGATGATAAATAATATGTATCCAGCGAACAAGAAGCACCAGACAATGAACCAATGATTAACTCACTACATGGTGCTTAATATTTCTCGTGCATAAAAGTCTAACTCTACCCTCGATAACTTCATCAACATGGCATTATGTGTAAGAACATCTTGGGTTGTGATAGCTCAGGGTCAAGTTTCACAACTCTTCTTAGTCATCTCCCAACTACTTTGATCTTCGTCCATGACTAGGACTCGGTGATGCAATTTTGTTCCTTGGCTACTTTGATCTTCGTCGAGGATTTTGTTCCTTGGCACAATATTTGGTGTTGTCTCTTTTTGCTGCTGCTTCATGTCTCGTACCTATAAAATATGCTTCAAATCCTATCACTCGTGAGAATTTCCGTTCCTTCAAGATGAGATTCCATCTTTTCAATCACTCCTACGCTTTGGAACTTCTTTGGGAGAGGTGAGTCCACTTAATTTTCTTCAACTTTGGCATTTATTTGGGAGTTGAGAGTGACATGTTTTAAGAGTGGGCTAACCCGTTTCGAAAACCAAACCTTGTTATAATATAATAAGAATTATAAAAAATTAAGTCTTAAACTATGTGGGGAAGATGACCAGATTCTCGACAAAATCCAAGGACAGACGGACTGAAAAAGCAAAACGAAAAGATGTCAAAGTTCGAACAACATTCTATACACAAGCCACAACTCTTTTAACGAGGAAAAGGGAAAAGGAATGAGTTGGTTTGGGCTGTGTTTTCGCGCTCGCTCTTCCTGCTTGAAGAGACCAACATAAGAGAAATCACAGAGAAACGAGTGGTTTCCTCCTATTCCAATGCTTCAGATATCCACTATTTCAACCGATCTATTTCAATTGCAGTTCTAGTATTAGTGCGGGATATCCACTGAAGAAGAACGAGGAGAAGCTTGCTTGAGCCATAAGTAATATACGCAGCAAATATCTGTTATTGATCAATCTCTGTTACTGAACCCATTTCTCTATGGATATCCCTGCAAGCCCAGCTCCCATAGTCCCCCATAGGGATGCAGATGGAGATGACCCATCATTCACAAGTCACTCAGAAAATCTCTCAACATTTGAGAACTTGGAAGGATATGCAGAGCTTCAATTACAGAACCAAAAGGCTGCTGCTGACACAGTGCCCAAGCAGAATGGAGATGCCCAGAGTGGAAGAGATAATTGCAATATTGAGAAAACAGGTAATAATACCTCAAATCCAGCTTCTAAGCCCATGTATGAATACGAGCTGGTTGATGATTTTGTATTCGGTGATAAGTCCTTGATAGGTTGGTTCGCTCTAAAAAGACCAACTCTGGAAGAACTTTCAGAATGGGCTGAAAAAAACTGGGAATCCGAGCTGAATAGTACTTGGATTCTTAAGGATATCGGAGAGGGTTTTTTTAAGTTTGAGTTCTTTTCTGAGGATGATTGCGAGTTTGTTTTGGAGAATGGCCCCTGGTTCATGGGAGTGGCAGGATTGAGCCTGAAGAGATGGTCACCTGATTTTGATCCCCAAAACCCTGGTCGATTAAAAACCCCAATATGGGTCAGACTTCTAAACCTTCCTTTGAAGTTCTCTGATGAAGCATCGATAATCAAGATCTGCTCTGAAGTTGGAAAGGTTCTTAAAGTAGCAGAGCCTGCCAAGAAAGGGTCCATTACCATTGGCACTATAGGCAGGGTCTGTGTTGAGGTTGATCTCGGTGAAGGATTGCCGACTTCACTCAATATTCAGGCATCTGGAAAATCCCACAAACAAGAATTGTATTACGAGGGAATAACTTTCCGGTGAAAGTGTGCTACTGCACAGATCACGGGAAGTGATCATGTCCTAAAGTTTCCAAACAAAACATGAGAAATAAGAATTGATGCATATGTACCATTTTGCAGGATATGAATTTATCATAAGCAGAAGATGCGGGGAACTAGATGGATAAAGATTGCTTCATGCTTCTGGGAGCATAGGACCGTCAGAGTTTTACAGAGAAATTTAATTGGAACCGCTATTTTGAATCAGAAAAGCTAGAGGATAGCCATGTGAACAATATCTGCCATAATGGTATTTTGAAACTTAAATTGCCTGACTTGGTAAGGATAAATCCCAAATCTTTAGGAGTGGTAGATTGATCAGAATGGTTTTGAATGTTGAAATTATGTATCACGGTCTCTTCAAGGAAATATATTGCATAGGCATAAGAATCCTTGCACATTTCTAGTATTGACAGAGCTCAATATGACAGGTATCCTTGTGATCTTTTTGGTTGGTTTTCAATTATGTGCGGTGATCCCTCCCAGGAAATCTACAGCAGAGGCACGATAATTCTTGTAGTGCTTTTCTAGTATGCTCAATATGATGGATATCTTTTGATCTTATTGGTGGGTTTTCTTTGAGTCCTTCATTGGAGTATTGATAGTTAAATCAATGGCAGAGGCACAAAAATTCTTGTAGTGCTTTTCTAGTCTGCTCAATATGATGTATATCTTTTGATCTTATTGGTTGGTTTTCTTTGAGTCATTCGTTGGAATATTGATAGTTATCTGTTCAGGATTCCTGTTGTCTATAGAGGGGAATGCATTAAAGAGTTAGGAAGGCTGTGGTGAATTTCTCTCTCTATATTCCTTTTCACATTTTTGCAACGTTTGAATGGAGTTTAGTTTTTGGCCAGTTGGAGCAGGTAGTGACGTCAAACAATTGTGCTTATGATCCTCTTCTTAGAATGGTGTACAATTCTGAGAGAGATGCACTGGCATGCTAGATTTTTCATGAAGCTCCAATTAAAATGCAGAAAAAATAAGCTGGATTGCAATGATATAAAAAAAATGATGCTAGAAATGATTGAAATGGAATGCTGGTTGGATTTGGCTTTTATTGATTTTGAACAAATATTGGATTAAATGTTTTTTAAAGTAGATAAAGTGGAAATTGTCTAACCGTCATTTGTAGGATATGCCTACAGAGGATGACTCAATTGTTATTTCTATTATTATTCTGGAGAGAAGTGATGCTTATATTACTGGGAGGAATGCAAATATTTTGCTTTAAATGACATCAGTACAAGAGAATGGCCATTCCTCTACCTATCCATGTCACAGTGTTGTAGCAAACACCTTTAATCTTCTATGGCACTGTTGAATTCTATCTTGTTAATGAGAGAAGCGAGATGCTCTAATAGCCAGCAGTGAAAGAGATTTCAATTCTTTGTAATGCTAATAAATAAAATGAAAAAAAATTGACACCCTGTGTTTACTGTAAAAAAAATAAAAGTGGATGTTAAAAAAAGACAGCATACATCCATCTTAACACCTGGGCGTTTTTTATCCTTCTTTGTGGTTAATAGATTCCAGATTGATATGGATCTATTCTATTTCTACAATCTCTGAATGTCTTCATCGAAATCCTATCTGGATGATGTTACTTGTTCTTCTTCAATAATGGGATTTGCTTGTCCTTCTACATGTTTTTCAATAACAGGAACTGCTTGCCCCACTGCTTGTTCTTTTTCAATAACTGGAGCTGCTTGTCCTTCTAACTTTTCTTCTTCAATAACTGGAGCTGCTTTCCCTTCTTCGGTTGGGTTCTGAGATGTTGAAAGAACCCAAAACCCATAGGATCCCACCGCCCATAGGATCACCACAAAACTGTTAGCACCTCACATGTTAATCAATACTCTACAACACTTCATATCATAGAAAAAGAGGGAGGTTAGGAAGCCTAGCCTAGAGAGGTAGGGAATCAAAGTTTTTCAATGCTCGAGGCCATGACTTTTGATTCCGTTCTGGCCGTCATTTTTGTTAAATTTTGATCAATGGTGTTGGGGAGGGGAATAGTTATATAAATTGTAATATTAAATTGGCAAAAATAATGAGAAATTAAGATAACAGCAAACACATTCAAGACACACAGTTTTAAAACCCTGAAATTACATGAAGGAAACATCCATGGGCAAGGTATTGGTATGGTATATTATTGCTTAGCAAACTTTAAATACATGTCTTTCGGGGCTTTTTATATATATACCATACCGACATTGTTACATGTGTTACATGTACTTCCATCATTATATGTACCACCATCGTTACAGAAACCACCAAATATTTACAACAAGTAAATTTCATTTTTATCGTAGCTTCTTTTAATTATCTTCGTAATCCAACAATCTTCATCTTGACAACAAATTACCTAATACCTTGTCCAAGTCCATCCATCACCTTTTTTGCAAGCTTAGAGAAGCCAAACACCATCACAGCGTCACAGCGTCTATAATAGTATTGGTTTTGTAAACATGTCCGCACAATTTTCTTAAGTATGGACTTTCTCTAGAGCTACTCCACCTCCATCAATAATCTATCTTACAAAATGGTATTTAACCGCAATATGCTTAGTAATATTGTGATAAAATGGATTGTTAGTCAAATGAATAGCACTTTGACTATCACATAACACATTTACCTTGTCTTGTACTTTTCCAAACTCGCCCAATAGACCCTTTAACCAAATTGCTTCCTTGCATGCATGTGTGACAACTATATATTTTGTCTCTGTAGTGGATAAAGCTACTGTGTTTCGAAGCTTTGACATCCAACAAATAGGTTTTCTTGCAAGAGTAAAGACATAACCTAAAGTAGATCTCTTTTTGTCCAAATCACCTGCAAAATCTTAATCAACATAACCACAGATTGAATCACTACAACCATTATAAATGATAAAATTAACATTGTGCCTCTAAGATATTGAAGCACCCATTTCACTACTGCTCAATGTTTTTACCTAGATTTACCATGTATCTATTGACAACATCAATTGCATGTGAAATGTCAGGTCTTGTACATACCATCACATACATTAAACTTCCTATTGCACTAGCATATGGTACACGAGACATATGATCCTTTTCTTCTTTATTATGAGGACATAAACTTGAAGAAAGCTTAAAATGGGAAGCCAAATGGATATTCATCGGTTTCACATTATGCATACCGAATCTCAGAAGTAGCTTCTCCACATACTTTTGTTGTAAAATTCAAAGCTTACCATGTTTCATGTCTCAGTGTATTTCAATGCCCATAATTTGTTTTGCTACTCCTAGATCCTTCATATCAAAAACTCTAGTCAATTGAGCCTTTAACCTACTAATCTCAACCATGTTTTTGCTTGCAACAAGCATATTGTCAACATATAACACCAAGATAATAAATATTCCATTTTTTAAACTTTTGAAGTAAACATTGTTATCACGGGATTTGTACTTGTGCAAAGCCCTCCACAAGATCTCAATCTTGTGTAACAATTGGAGGTATCTACCACTGTCACATAAGCAAATACTTCCCTCGTTTTAGTGAAGGAAAGAGGTCCAACACAAGGGAGGCTTCCCTAGTGGCCTTAAGAGATCAAGTAGCAAGCTTAACCAAGCTTACAACCCCCTATCTTGGTCACTTATAAATGATAGGCTATGTCTAGGAGAAGGTGAAGGGAAGAATTAGGTTGAATGGGGTAATTGGGCAACCTGTACGAGACGATAAACTTTTCAATGCATAAAATCATCAATTACCAAGTTATATAACATATCAATCACCTTTAGACACTAGATATCACATAAAACCAATTGTTGTTGTAAAATTGCAGCAATAAACTGGTTTATATCAGCAATAGAAAAAACAAGCCAAAAAATTAGCAATTGAGTCTTAGAATTTATCTTACAACAAGGAGAACAATATACAATGGCTAAATAAGATTTTTGATCAAGTTTTGCCACAATATTAAGTAGTATTCAACAAAAAATTGCAGCCGTAATGGTTGTAGCATTCATTTTATGACAACAACAAGTTATCCAATGAATATGCAAAGCATTGAGGTGCAGTTAGCATGTCAATGATGTCATAAAACTAATTTAAGTGAGGCTTTTGAGAGTTGTTGAGACTATATAGCATCACAAACATGAAAGACTAGTTCCATCTACTTTCCTAGGGCAAATGGAGTCAAGATAATGCATTTCAAGGAGACTAAACAAGAGAGGAGGTGAAGGTTTGAGCTTTAGGGCTATCCACTCATACCTCAAAGGAAGACCTCTAAAGTTTATCCACTCATAAGCCTTAGGTGTAGTCTCACTTTCTCTAATGCATCTAACAAAGAAGTTGAATTGAGCTGGGTCTTGAACCTAGGGGAATAGCCACTCCTAACCCCTAAAATCAAACCCTAGCTAAGATAAACCTTAAGGGGATAGCCACTCCTAACCCTTAGGGAAAATCTTAAATGTTTCAACAAGTTAAGGTGAAAACAACAAGGGAAGGGGATAACCACTTTTAATCCTTCCACTTAGGGTTTCAAGTTTTCAGAAATATCAAGATAACAAGCAAAATTACCACTCTAATAGAGAAAATTACCAAGACAAATCAAGAAACATCACATGCATTCAAAGTAAACACTTACAAACAAGGCGCATTAGCATGAGGAAAACCTAATCCATGAAGAATCCACCATCAACAAGAGAAACATCCATCCAAAATCACTCCAAGAGGTGTGCACAAGAGACTCCAAGAGATAAAGAGAGGTAGAGTGAACCTTTTTAGAGAGCTCTCTCACAAGTGTAAGTAGTTGTGTTGATGAGAAAATGAGTTGAGTGCTAACCTTATTTATATAAGGTATCCCTAGTGCTATTTGTCCACATAATAGAGTAAAATTGCAATAATCCATGATACAAGTGGGGCCGACCCCTCAAATGGCCTCTACAAATGATACAACATGCAAATAAGCCATCATAAGGCCACACATGTGGTGATATCAAACCTCCCAAGGGTGAAGGAGCACCTCCCAAGGCCACGTGTCATCATCCAAGGTGCAATAAAGGTGGAAGAGTTCCATGTCACATCAAACCATCACGTGGTGTCCAAGTGGAAAGAAAACCCCATTATCTCCATCAAACGCTAGCACATGACATCATCATCAAAGCCTAGTGTCCAAGGTGGAGAAGAGTGCATCTCATCTCTGCATGGTGTCAAGCCAAACCAAGTGCAAAATCCTCCATCAATTGATTGAGTAAGGTGCACTGTACAAAGTATGGGCTTTCTATCCACATGTGTGCCACCATGACCACATCTGTCAAATTCAAGCCCATTTTTCCATCGTCCAAGGTCTAGAAGATGTGAGAGCCTATGTCTGAGTACGTCAAGCCATCAAATGACTCAACACTCTACATCACGCATGCCATATCCTGCAAATAAATGCGCAATGTCCTGGGTGAAAGCAAGGGATGTCCTTCAAGAACCAAGTCAGGTGCATCTAAATCAAATCAAAGTTATGAAATCAAGTAAGACCAATGTCCACAAGGTATAAGAGTCCTTAGATCATATAAAGTAAGTTGTTACTTGACATAGAAGCCACATAAGCAATTCACATCAAACTTCACATTAGCTTAAGACTTTATGAAAGTTGACAAGTTCAAGTATGAGAGGATCATCATCAGATCCTATTAGGCGTGTCAACCAAAACAGGAAAGAAAAAACCCAAATAGAGGGATACGTCTCAAGGGAAGCAGGAAATAAAAGAACCCTTCAAGAGTAAGTGCGATAATGAAACGTGTTGGGCTTACTTCATGGCTTATGGAATCATTTGGTCCATTTTTATGAGTGTCTTTGTGGAGAATGTGCTTTCTCTTGAGTTACCCCTTTCTGGGTGATACATTTTTCCAAACCCCCTTAATATGTCTTTTATTTTATCTTTTCATTGATTTGCAAGTCTCCTTTATAAGGTTTCAAGCATTAGCATTCATTGCTTTAGGATAGGGGAGAACACAAAATGGACAGAGCTCAAGACTTATGGATTGGATTTTAAATGTCCTTGCTAAACATAGTTACCGACTTAACGAGAAATGTGACCTCAAAATGAGAACTATGGCCCAAAAAACCCATGG
>SNQJ01S0141811.1:7928-24780 GCA_010110895.2 Picea sitchensis | reverse complement strand
CTTTCACAATATCCAACACTTTATTCTTGGCAAGGATGAGGTCAATCCTTGTCTTCCATGCTCTGAAGTTAGAGGCTCCATCTAACTTGTCCTCAGACTTCATAGAGTTGGTCATGGCTGCTTGACTTGGTCAAACCCTAGATTTGACCAGAAATTCAAACTTCACGTCTTGGCTTGCTGAGAGTATCAGGAGATGCACTAGGCTAGGGCACACTGATCTATTCAGAGATTAGGTCAATTCATTCACTTAAGGTGCCTCAATGAGAGGATTAGGGTTTCTACAACTACTCCTGCTAGTAACCCTAGCGGTAGTGTCTTGGAAGCTTCTTTTGCTAGTAACCCTAGCGGCAGTTCCTCAGCGAGCTCAATATCCTAGCGACTATGTTTCTTTCCAGCGTTTAGACTGAATGAAGGAGGTGTGGGCCCATAACCTGTTAGAATATAGAAGATTGTGTGCTCGTTTTACCATTGACGATACCCTCATCACCCAACCATAGGCCAAAGCCACCTTTCGAGCACCTTAACCTTGACTGAGAATAACTCTGGAAGCAAACCCTAGGCTAGATAGCCAAACAAGGTGTAGCACATCTTCCTCCAAGGATAGCACACCAAAAATAGCTGATCAGATAGTCCAAACCCTAGCCAAGAGATAGTCCAAGCCAATATTGAAACGGGTTGTTGTAGCAGCTGCACCTGCAACTCTCCTCCACAAGTGCGCACCAAAGTAGGAACTGCAGTGTGCACCAGTTGCTCTTTGCAATTCTGAGATGTGTTAAATGAGAACTGGCGCCCTGTATTTATAGTGGTTTTGCCAGATTTGTTGGGGTTGACTTCTCCTTCTGGATATGTGTCTGTTCAGTATATTATTATTATTTATGTCCGACTTCTTCTCTTGGAGGCTAATAACCTAATATAAATTATCTTCTTGAGCTGACAAGACTTCTAGGGTTATTAGCCAACTCATTAGGGTTTTCTCTTGCTTTCCAGAGTCTTCTATTCTCATCAGGTTCACATGTGGAGGTAAATACCTCCCGTAGCTACCATAATATTAATAGGACATTTATGAGAATATCAGATCGATGGTTCGTGGGAATTGGGGGTTCGAAATATTGTTAAAGTTGTTTGTCAAAGGTCTGAAGCCTGAACTCTTGAAGCAATAGTGGAACATTGATCTCAAAATCAAGAGGGAGCCATTGATCTTAGCGGCAGTGTCTCCCAAAGTCCCGGAGTGGTCAAAGCGACCGAAGTCTCGAAGTGCCGAAACAAGTGGCAATAGATCCTTCACTTCGGGGGTTTTTCCTCCACAGGGTTTTTCATGTTTCACTTTCAAAACACCCAAAGCCCGAAGGCCCAGAGTAAGTCTTAGCCGTCCGATCCAAATGGACACATGACGCTAGATCTAGAGCTCCAGAGGAAAGAGGAGGGGAAAAAACGAAATTTGAGTTTTGATTTTCTCAGAGCCTGGAGACCTGAAGGGATCTCAACCCTCGATCTCTGGAGGCCACACGTCGTCAGATCCTTAACTCTCGATGTTTTTCTTCAAGGAAGAAATAAGTTTGAGTTTTCATTTTCCCGGAGCCCAGAGACCCGAAGGAGATATTAGTCATCGATTTAAGAGAGTATGTGGAAGCCATTAGTATGGACATGTGGCACCCTTATAGCCTTGGAACGTGGCCACCTCTTGAGCATTAAGTCTCGTTCAGTCTCTGAGGAAAAGAAATAAATGAAGGGTAGGTTTGGTGGTTGAAACCTCGTCTCACCCCATAAGCAGAAGGTATGGAAATTTCGGTCGTGGGGACCGAACCGTCAGCTCGTGGTACCCCTGTGAGAAGATTTCCCTGCAGACCCATGTTGATCTGAGCTCGCATCTGACAGAAGGGATACATGCATAGTTTGACAGAAGACTGCTTAGATGAAAATCTTTGACTGAGAAGGCCAAATCATGCTCCTGAGAGTCGTGGGCAGTTCAAAGTATAAATAGATAGTTTTAATATTTTGTTAAGGTCATCTTTGGTTGAGTAGAGCTCCCTATTTTGTAATGTTTTGATGCCAGAGTTGTTCTCTAGTTATGTATCGGATTTGAGACTTTCAGATTAATAGAAGTCAACCTCTTTTCATATCTTTGTAAAAACTGTGCTAAAACACTCAGGCATGGAGGATCCAGTCGAGGGTTGTTATGTTGTTGTAATGTAGGTTTGATTGTAGTGGTATCGTGACTAGTTTTAGTCAGCTTCCTTGTGATCTTTTTCCCTCTTACACTGAATGGCTCGGGCATGGAGGATCCAGTCGAGTTGTTGTAGCTGCATGGTGATGTAGGTTTGATCATTGTGTTGTTGTGACTGTGTTGTTTGGACATATTTTAGTGTCTGAAACTTGAGCTTAAGAGTGATCTTGAGTCTGATTTTTTCTTCTCCAAGCTGCTTGAAGGCCTGATGCCCATAACAGTCTTGTCCACCTTTCTTACTAAGTCTTCCCTCTGCTCACACTTAAACTCAAGTCACTGACTGAAGTCAGTTGTGGCCCTCAATTCCCTTTACATTTCTTGTCCAGATCCGTGTTGAACATCATTAAAAAATTGAGTTTTGTCCATTGACCTCCACTCATATAAACCAAATATCCACCAAAAAATATGATGGGTACTGGGCTCGTCCTCCTACAATCCGAGGGTGACTATCAGTGCTAACATTCTTGGCGCTATTGCCGGGGAATGAATTAAAGACTTTTCCCTAGGTAAAACGACAACGAGCTTATGATTCTGAAGGTGCATAAGATATCAGAACCATTGAATATTGCATTTGCACCTGGCGACTCCATTGTCTAGACTCCATTGTTTCAGTGTGACTGCCTCTGGCTACACTTGGAGCCCCCTAGGACACAACGATCAAATCTGGTCTTTGATGGTGAACAAAGGCCAGACACACTCATTCTTCTTATATTTCACCATGACAACTCCACTGGTTTGAAATGGAAATGATTTTAGTTCATAGGTATGCCTTCTATGATTTTTCGAAAATAGTTGGTTTCCCTAATCCACTGCCTGATTGGATCGACCGGGAAAGAAGCCTTCCTAAATTTTGAGGAAAAGAGTGGGAAGTACCAGCTGAACATTTGCTGGACTTTCATGAATTTATTCATTGTTTTAATATCGCGCATGAAGATGTTCAGATTCAGCTTCTTGAGTGTTCATTAAAAGGGATTGCCCGTGATTGGTGTCAATCTCTTCCCACTGCAAGCATTAGCTCTTTGACATATTTTCATGCAGCTTTCAATTCGTTTTGTAAGGATTATTTTTCAGCTGAGTATCTTTATGAAAACTATTGTGATGAGTTTTCTTTGCTTTATAAAGATTTTTCCTGTCACAAAGACTAGATTTATGATGAATCATTTTTTGTGGAAGAAAGCATTAGCCATGAAGGAGAAAAGGAGGATCCAAATGTGCAGTTCATCTCATGTCCTGAACCTATAGATGAAAAAATATCACCTAAGATCAAATGACTCGTATCAGTCCTCCACCCACCTGTACACTCTGAGAACATCGAATGATGGGTGAGAAACAATGGAGTATAGGAGGTAATTTCTTACTAGTCGAGTTGTCCTGATTATAAATTTTATGATCCCATGAGGGAGTACATGGAATTGCATTTTCTCCATGTATTGAAGCCTCCAAGCTTTATCTTACCTTCAACATTGGAGGGTAATATGAAAAATGTAATTATCCTGTTGTCACATTTTCGTTATCCTTTGCTGATCAATGATAGAGTAAGAAAGTTTTCCATCGGGAAGTTACTTGGGTGGCTATGGTGGAAGTTTGCTTTCACCTAGCACGTTGTAAAAGACAACTTAGTCTAGGAGTGTGCATAAATAAGATCCTTTTGGAGCATGTGTTTTTGCTTTCATTTTTAGGATAGTGTGCTTGTCGGCCTTTAATCCTTAGTAGGATGTTTTTTGAGCATGATTCCATAGCCCAATGCATAAGGCGACTAAACTGCTTGTTCTTGGTAGCTCGCAGGGAGCATGCCATCCCCTGTGGAGCCAAATGTTATCACATATAGTTGTCAAGGGCAACAGGTTGTCCAATTTCGTGGCCTGCATAAGAAAAGTCAAAGTGCAATGTTCAGAGAAGTCCATTTCGAGATTGAAATGCAAGAAATAAGAAAGATCAGCTTCATCAGCAGACATTCCTAAGAATATCAGATCGATGGTTTGTGAGAATCGAGGGTTCGAAATATTGTTAAAGTTGTTTGTCAAAGGTATGAAGCCCGAAATATCGAAGCAATAGTGTACCATTGATCTCAAAATTAGCAGGGAGCCGTTGATCTTAGCGACAATGCCTCCCAAAGTCCTGAAGTGGTCGAAGTGCCTGAAGTCTCAAAGTGGCCGAAGTCCTGAAGTGCCAAAACACATGGCAACAAATCCTTCGCTTTGGGGGGTTTTCCTCTGTAGGGTTTTTCATGTTTCACTTTCAAAAAACCCGAAGCCCGAAGGCCCGAAGTAAGTCTCAGTCATCCGATCCAAATGGACATGTGACGCTAGATCTAGAGCTCCAAAGGAAAGCGAAGGGGAAAAAACGAGATTTGAGTTTTGATTTTCCCGGAGCCCGAAGACCCGAAGGGATCTCAGCCCTCGATCTCTGGAGGCCACACGTCATCCGATCCTTAACTCTGGATGTTTTGCTTCAAGGAAGAAATAAGTTTGAGTTTTCATTTTCTCGGAGCTCGAAGACTCGAAGGAGATCTCAGTCGTCGATTTAAGAGAGTATGTGGCAGCCATCAGTACGAACACGTGGCACCCTTATAGCCTTGGCACGTGGCCACCCCCTGAGCATTAAGTCTCGTTCAGTCTCCGAGGAAAATTAATAAATGAAGGGTAGGTTTGGTGGTTGAAACCTCGATTCACCCCATAAGTAGAAGGTATGGAAAGTTCGGTCGTGGGGTCTGAACCGTCAGCTCATGGTACCCCTACGAGCAGATTTCCCTGCAGACCCATGCCAATATGAGCTCGTGTCTGACAGAAGGGATACATGCGCAGTCTAATAGAAGACTGCTCAGACGCAAATATTTGACTGAGAAGGCCATATCACGCTCCTAAGGGTCGTGGGTAGTTCAGAGTATAAATAGATAGTTTTAATATTTTGTTAAGATCGTCTTTGGTTGAGCAGAGTTCTCTATTTTGTAATGTTTTGATTCCAGAGATGTTCTTTGGTTATGTATCGGATTTGAGACTTTCAGATTAATATAAGTCAACCTCTTTTCATCTCTTTCTAAAAACTGTGCTAAAACACTCGTGCATGGAGGATCCAATCGAGGGTTATTATGTTGTTGTAATGTAGGTTTGATTGTAGTGGTATCGTGACTAGTTTTAGTCAGCTTCCTTGTGATCTTTTTCCCTCTTACACTGAATGGCTCGAGCATGGAGGATCCAGTCGAGTTGTTGTAGCTGCATGGTGATGTAGGTTTGATCATTGTGTTGTTGTGACTGTGTTGTTTGGACATATTTCAGTGTATGAAACTTGAGCTTAAGAGTGATCTTGAATCTGAGTTTTTCTTCTCCAAGATGCTTGAAGGCCTGATGTCCATAGAATTCTTGTCCACCTTTCTTACTAAGTTTTCCCTCTTCTCACACTTAAACTCAATTCATTGACTGAAGTTAGTTGTGGCCCTCACTTCCCTGTACATTTCTTGTCTAGTTCTATGTTGAACATCATTCATATATTGAGTTTTTTCCATTGACCTCCACTCATATAAACCAAACATCCACCAAAAACTTTGATGGGTATTGGGCTCATCCTCCTACAATATGAGGGTGACTATCAGTGCTAACATGTGTTACTAGATGTCTTCCATGGAGACTACCAGATCGTTTGGGAGTACTTGTGTGCTACTAGTTGATCACCACATAGTCATGGAGACCATGACAAATGATTTGAGCTACCAATGGCATGGTAGTAATTGTGTGCTACTAGTTGATTGCAGAGTAGTCAATGGACTAATAGACGAAGACATAATGGAAAGATACCTCCCTAGCTAAGAGGGAGTGTTGATGTTTTGGTAGTTGTGGGAGGAACTTTCCTCTAGGCAACATTTCTTAGAAGAGAATAAGATTTTGGAAGTCTAGGAAGACCATTGAACAATAGAAAAATACCCCAGAAGAGAGGTTGGCTCATAAGGAAAATAATAAAGTGAAAAATAAGATTCCAAGAGAAGAAGTCAGTCCAAGTAGGTGACTTGAAGAATATAAATAAGGGAGATGTCTAGCTCATTTGAGACACTCACACACTCACTCACTCATTGGATAAGGACATGCCAATTCGAGGCAAGGAGAAGACATCTACTACGACATCTTGGAGATTTGTTATTCTTTGTGAAGGCTTTCCCTTGTGCACTATCTCTTTGAGGAGGTGCACTCTACTTGTATGGTGTTGTTGCTGCAGTTGGGAGCACTAGCTTGTGCGCTAGCCTAGTGCTAGGGTTTCTTTCTTGTTTGTTCCTCTTGAGAGCTGGTGTATGGTTGGACTATTGTGGATGTAATCTATCTAAGAAATGTTGTTGGGTTTTCCCCCCATTTGGGGTTTTCCTAGGATAAATATCTTGTTCATTATTGTCTATTGTTTATGTTGCTATTATTGTTCAGTATACGATGTAATTGTTAATGTTAAAGGAATAAAAGAACATTGGTAACACTATTTCTCTGTAAATAAAGAAAATCTAACATATTCTTCACAAACAATACTGCGCAGACCAAGGTGACACACTTAGGCATATGCACCCCTTCTTCATAAGCTCTTCAAGTTGCATTTGTAATTCCTTCAACTCTAGTGTACTCATCCTATAAGGAGTCTTGGATACAGGAGTTGTTCCTGGCATCAAAGTTATAGAGAAATCAACGTCTCTTTTTGGTGGCAACCCCAATATCTCTTTAAAGACATCTTCAAAATCCTTCATTACTGCGCAGTATTCAACACTTGGCACTTTATCCTTAGGTACCTCTTCCATGTGCACTGCAAATATTTGACATCCTTTCTTGTAGATTTTCTTCAATTGCAAGGATGCAACCTCTTTGATAGTCACAACTCTTGGAATGCCTTGAACTGTTCTTAAGTTTCCCTGATCATATAGACAAGTAGATTCCTTATTATAACAGTATAAAACAACATGATACTGATTAAACCAATCCATACCAATGAGGAAATCATACGATCCCAAAGGTATGATATTCAAATCTTCTTTTTTGCATAGTCCATTCATTTCCATTGGACATGCCTTGACCATCTCATTAATTTTCCTTTTTTCTCCTGTAGCTAATTGTACCAAACAAGGTTTTCCAAGCTTGCTTTTAGGCAATTGAAATATTTCCACCATCTTAGGATCTAGATAACTATGAATAGCTCATGAGTCAATTAAAATAGAAATGGGTTGATCACTAATCTTACCTTCCAGCTTGATCATGTGCAATTGAAACTCAACTTGCTTGTTGTCCAAGGTTGCATAACTCCTAGGTACACTCCTACCCATGTCCTCTACTATCGCAGCTTGTTGTACAGTGTGCACAGTCCTCACTTTTTCACCTCTTTGAGGAAAATCTCTAAACATATGATCTCTACCACAAACCCAACCTTGTTGACTTGGTCTTTTCCCCACTATCTTAGTCATTCTAGTTTCCTTGGGAGTTGACTATCCTTGCGCAGTATTTCTGAAAAATGATGGCTTAGTCCCTTTCTTCCTTTGATCCACCTTGCTTTGCATCTTGTCTTCCCAAGCCTTTTGGAAAGTTTCTTTTCCCTTTTTCTGATCATAAATACATTTAACGCGCCTTATGGTTTCCTCCAATGTCTTGGGGTCATCATACTATATCGTGTCACTGATAAATGAGGGAAACCCACTTAGGTACCTTTGAATCTTCACATGTTCATCCTTGATAAAAGACACATATTTTAGCAATTCTAGAAATCTTCTTTCATACTCATCTATGGTCATAATTCCAAGCTTGAGCTCAAAGAAATCATTCATTTTCTTATCATAATATCTCTTGGTTAAGTATTTCCTCTCAAAATATCTCTTAAACTCCCTCCAAGTAACCTTCTTTTCATCAATGTGTTTCACTTGCACAAATTGATCCCACCACATTGATTCTTTTCCTTTTAGCCGATAGATGGAAATTCTCCCTTCTTCTTCCGCAGAGTAATTATGCAGTTGGAAGTACTTTCTCATACCCATCAGCCATGTCTTTGCATCCTCGTCTTTCATATGCTCACTGTTAAAGGTAAGTGGATTGATCTTATTCATTTCTCCCTATAGCTCGTCCGCCCCAGTCCTTCTCTTATGCTCTCTGACATGAGATAGGCTTGAGCTACTGTACACTCTCCTAAATGAATGCTTTGATGAGTGGTGATGTTTCCTGTCAACACTTCTTGTTTCTCCTCTTTTACCATGGGACCTGTGACTCCTCGACTTGCTTGACTTTGTCTTCTTATCCACTTTCTTTTCTATTCTGTCTAAGATTTGCATCAACTTGATATTAAAGCCATCTTGTTGCTCCTTGGATTTCATAAGCCTTTCATTATTAACTTTATAGCTTTGGACATATTTTTGCAATCCCTTTATGGTTTCTAACAAATTCATGCACTCCTACTTTGATTTTGTACTATAGATACCCATATCGACATACAAACCCCTGAATTCATCATCATGGCTGTAATTTCGATGCACATCTTCCATACTTGACTCTTTGCGTTGATTCTTTCTTGATCTAAACATTGTCAATTCTGCAAAAAGTGCAGATAATAATATTTGTTAGGTGATTTCATGCGACTACTACATGAAAACTATGCATCAATTTGTCAGATTCATTTCTTTTGATTCCTTGGATGATTTTAACATCACAAATTCTAGTGTGCACACCTGCACATCACTATTTTTGTGCGCACAATAAAGTCTATACCATGCACCAGTAGTTTTCAGCGCACAATAAAATTTGCATTATGCAACACCAATGCTTAGCACATGACTATTTCATGTTGTATTTGGCCGATACAAGTCCAATGTTGAACCAATGGCTTTGATACCACAATGTAACTTCCACAGCCTCCTAGGCTGGGCCACATCACCACAAACCTCAACACAAAATGACTTTGATACCAAAATGTAACATCCCCAACTTAGTGTCGAATAACACTAATCCCATTGTCTAGTGCACAGATTCTACTCTATCACATTGATGTGTGCAATATTACTTAAAGTAATACGCATGACCCCAAGCTGAGTCATACACACAAAATTTCCTCTTCTGAAACAACTTATAATAGTGGAAGTAACTTAAATCAATTATGCACACTAACATGTTGAGCACTCAAAACATTACAGTGCATGTAAATCACTATGAACACTTGATCACTACTGCACACTCCACCTTTCCAACATCACACACAGGTTCTATTCTCCTTGTGCACATGAGTTGCTTCCCGCACACACCACTCATCCAACCTCTTGTGTGCACGAGGCATTTCCCCACACGCATTACCATTCTAACCACACCTTAGAGGTTTATGACCAATACTACCATGTTAACTTAACAAGGATGATTAACAACAATTATTATACATCATATACAACTACTATACTGAATAATAACATAATGTTTACATGTATAAATAACATTATACAGAACAACAACCATTACCTATATGCAACCATCATACAATAAATAACCATAACAGGCATAAGTAAATAGTACACAGTAATTAAATAGACACATAAAGAAAATTTATCTCTTATGAAAAGTCACCAACTGTGTGCAAGACTCAAACATTCCTCCCAGCCATAGACTATGTTTCTCATAAGATTTCAGCAACAGGTCACCCCGAGATGGGGCGTAAAATCCACAAGGGAAAATGGATTACTTAAGACAGGATAAGGTATGACAAAAACCGAATTTCTCATTCCAAGGTACCCACTACTACAACTAGTCTACAACTCCTCATTCCCCACATGCTTGTCCCACCCGAGGAAGTGTGTTCCTTCTCTTCTCAACAATCCTTCGACTACCCCACTTCCCTTCCAGGCCTTCAACAACAGGATGGAAATTAAGTCTCAAAGCACTGCAACTAATTACCAGCACACCAATGAACGATTCCCAACAAATATCTCACATGGAGAGATGATCATGGGCCTGGCAACCCACCTCTGTGACACAACAAATCTCTCCCCTAGAGAGAAATTCTCATGGGCCCGATAACCCACTTCTTCAACCACGACTCCTTGACCCAAGCACATGATTATACAATGATAGTCAGTTACAACAAAACCCGATTCCTTCACGGAGGAAAGTTGGTCTCCCGATCACATAATGAGTCCTCCTCAAAATACACTAAGGCCAACAATATATATTGCATGCATTAAATTGGAAACTTGTCACCTTCAAAAATGGTTTTATCCACTTGGTGACTCATTCCCATCTCTCAGGAACTTAGGATAAATAATTATCCATACATTATATTTTTCTGGAAGTATTAATAAAGTATTCCCTTGGACTTAAGCCCCTTTGGCTTAGCCCCTCTCACAAAATTTGAGCTCCCTTTTTCCTTTTTTCGGTGGAGTTCATACCCCCGTCTTTTTTTTGTTTGAGTCTATATGTGCACAACGATGTGATATATTAATAACTTGAGTGTGGTACACTTTACAAGAATAGGCACACTGGCCTATTTACGTCCTGACTCGCCATCCCAATAATCACACAGGCTCTCTGGCCTAAAAACACACACACACACACACACACATATATATCATAGTCATTTCTGTACACTTTCTTGAGTGCGCGCAACAATATAGAATATGCACACCCTCCCTTGATGCACAATCCACACACACTACCTCAGGTATGCACAACACTTATATAATGTGCAGACCTTTTTCTTTGGTTACAAACCTTGTGCACCACTCAAGTATCCACAAAACCAAAACGACTCACCAACCTATATGCTCATTACATTTGCACTTGTTGCCAATGACTCACCAGCCTATATGGACAATTACATCGCGCACTACTCAGGTGCGCGCAAAACAAAAATGGCTCACCAACCTATATGCGTAACTACAATTGGGGTTCAGATCAGGGACATTACACATATGCTCCTAGCTTGTACTCAATGCTTCTATCTGGAAGTGTATCAATATCTACAAATTATATGCAAGTGGAATACAAGCACCACCTCTATGACTCAACTACACCCTTTCATTATCCTATGTAGCATCAAATAAAATTGTCTGACTTTACTAAATAATTAAATCCACCTATCTCTTATAAAAGATTTGAAACTCTTTCAAGGATATATTATGGAGATAAGTGTACACAGAAGGACATTTTTTGAATATCTAGAGGGATCAAATATGAGTATGGCACTTGACTTACTAGTTGCATTTTTTGAACCATTCCTAGTATAAGCTTTAGAGGAAACAATGGATTTGGAAACAATAGATTTGGCGGTTTCCAATCCACTAAGTAGTTGGAGGGGCAGAAGTGAGAATTATGCATGAAAAAGATGAGCCATTGATGGATACTACATAGAGGGAACTACATCCATTGCATGAAAAGGATAAGCCATTGATGGATAATACATAAAGGGAACTACATTAGCTATAGAGTGTTGAGATGATGTTGAACCGAACTATTTACTTAATCCATAGAATAGCGATGTTGTAACATGCGATATAGTTTTAACTTCTTGTTCAATCTTTGATGATGACAAGGAGCTTCTTTGTGAATCTAATGATAATTGAGGAGGGTTTTGATCAAATACTTGCGAAAATATTGAAATAGAGGAAAAGTTAGTCTATAATTGTATATCAACGGAAAAACATAAAATTAAAAATATGATAAGAGTCAAAATAATAAGAAATACCTATTGGACCAATACATGGATCTTTCCCAATTAACACAATGCCTTCTAAACTATATAGATAATTTCAATTTTAGACTTCCTTGGAATCCCAAAATTGTAATATGTGGTGGAGATAAAATTAGTTTGCATAATAATTTTAATAATTGTGATCAATCTTAGAAAACATAGATCCCAACATAAGTTAAAAAGTAGGAGCCTCATTATCTTGCTCCTTTGGATTGATACAATGCTGCAACACATTAAATAAATTGAACACAATCAAACTTGATACTTAAATTGTAATTTATTATATACATAGAAAAATATGTCCACTTTCATATTTTTAAAGAACATATCATGGAAAAATACCACATTTAACAATATGGTTAACCCTAGTTAATTAGAGACTAAAAATATAATTTTCCATTCAAATGTTTTACTTATGCAACAAATAGATTTTTCCACCACAATCTTGCATATGACTTCAAAATGTATTAGGTATTAGATTAAAATATAGATGGAAGCCAATGGGGCATTCGTTCATGAGTTTTGGGAGGCTGATTGTTAACCTTACAAAAAATTGGTTAAATAGATACCCTCAGATCTAGCGAAAGGTTTCTATTCTTTATATAAATTGAATTGTCAAACGATACCCCTCAAGGTGGATGTTGAGAATCGAGAATACCGACAGTAATCCGACTAGCAGTAATGAATACCGACATCTCGAAGGGGAGGAAAGGCATGGATTGAGAGGACGGAGCGTTTGAAAACTCGAAAGATACTTGACAGCGACCGGACCATCTCCTTGTAAATTTCCCAACTTCTCACGAGCTCGTGTATCTAGGTTTAAATCCTACACGATTCGTCAAACTGTCAAACACTACACGGTACCTTTGCTACAGGTTTAAATTTCCCAACTGCTCTGCGTACACTTGCTTATACAGTTGCTCTGCGTACCCAGGTCGCGAGAACAGCAAAGCCCAGAAAAGGCGAAAGCACACTATCGTTCGGCTCGTCACTCACTGAAACCGGGAGGTCAGATCGTGCGGTTCTGCAATTGCCAAGTGGCATATAACCAACGCTGGGATCGTGTGGAGAGGATCCGTACGATTTTCGTGGTACGGTCTGTTAACCGGCTCGTCCGATTGTCGACACGTGGCCTACATCCAACGGTGAGATCTGGTGGATCTGAGCTTGCCATGTGGCCACCTTCCAACGGTAAGATCGGGTGGCTCTGAGATTGCCACGTAGCGAAAATCCAACGGTCAGATCGGGTGGTTTTGAGATTGCCACGTGGCGCAAATCCAACGGTGATAACTGGTGGATCTGATCTTGCCACGTGGCCACCATCCAACGGCGAGATCTGGTGGCTCTGAGATTGCCACGTGGCGAGAATCCAATGGTGAGATCTTTTGGCTCTGAGCTTGCCACATGGCCACCATCCAACGACGAGATTGGGTGGGTCTGAGATTGACACGTGGCGCAAATCTGACGGCGAGATCTGATGGCTTTAAGAATGCCACGTGGCCACCATCCAATGACAAGATCGGATGGCTCTGAGATTGCCACGTGGCCAACATCCAACGAGAAGATCGGATGGCTCCGAGATTGCCACGTGTCCCCCATCCAACGACTTGAATGGACAGCTCTGAAATTGCCACGTGGTGCCCATCCAACGGCGTGATCGAGTGGCTTTAAATTTGCCACGTGTTTTGCATCCAACGGCTGGATTGGGTGGCTGAGATCATAGCACGTGGCATGCATCCGACGGCTTGATCCGACGTCTGTGACCTCGCCACGTTTCGTGCATCCAACGACTGGAACTGGCCGCTTTGATCTTACCACGTGGCATGCATCCACGGTTAGATCTGGCGGCTGTTAGTTTCCCACGTGGCATGCATATAACGGCTCGATCTGGCGACAGTGATATCGCCACGCAGGGTGCATCCAACGATGATATCCGGCGGCTGTTCTCTCTCCACGTGGCATGCATTCAACGGGTCTCGCGAATTGCAACCAGTGTTCGGCGGCTCCGATCTCGCCAATTGCAACCAGATTGCCTAACGGGGCATGATTAATCTTTGAATGCAGATTGAACGCCAAGGTCGGAATGCAGATTGAATAATAACAGGCGGAGAAGCCATTGTTCGACTCTTCACAAGTCATAATCGCAGACATTGCAGACGAAGCTGGGAGAAAGCTTGCTGAATCCCTTTCCCCTCGCGGAACGTGGCGTGCGGATTCAAAGAAGACTGACTGACTCGTTTTAACTTGGAACTCGTCGACGGGCTCCAGGCGATTACTTTCTGGCAACCGTCCGCTTCCCTGGTGACATGGCAACTATCGCTTTCTCTCACTCACGTTCAAGCACGATTTTTGTCTCATGTGGAATTATAGTCTAAAGAGGTTGTGTAGTGTCAATGATCCGTACTACGGATGCAAAGAGGAAAGTTACCTGCTCCATACAAACAAATAAATTAGAAGAATCATTTTTTATTAGAAGGAATCAATATTTTTTTAATGTTTTATATAAAAAGGTGGTTTTAATTGACATTTATTTTTTAAGTGATAAAATTTAAAGATTTCATTGATTGTTTAAATAATAAAGTCTGCCATTTTAATTGACTGATTTTTATGTTTTTATAATAAAACACTTACTAGCACAACTCCCATACTCAAATCTACTCAAAGACAAGAAAGTTGGGGAAAACATCTATATCTCCACCCAAGTAAATCCTACTTTGCTTTATTTGCTGGGACATAATTAATGCATATGTCATCTTTTAGTAAATACTATTTGTTTTTCATGTGGACAATTATATGGAGGGATTCTAACAAATTTGAACTATTTATTCTTATGCATTTTTTATATTTAGTTAAAGATATTATTTTTCAATATTGTTTTTATAATTGGAGATAAATTGAATAAATAATAATAAAAATAATAAATTTTTCAAATTTTAATTTTAAAAATATTGAAATCTTCATATTTTCAAATTTAATTTAATTTAATAATAAAAATAATGAAGTTCTATTTTAACCTAAATAATAAAAGTATTGTTATTCTCTTCCTAAGATATTGGTTAATTATCCCTACTTTGAATTTATAGATGTAGTGACCAATCTCTTCATGTTGGGGACAAGGCCTATCTACTTATTCTTTGAGATGTAACTACTTATTTCCCTCTATGAATGATGTTCTTAATGGAATGGCCTATACAACATCCAACTTTTTAGGATTGGCCTTCCGTCTGAGAGTGCTTGAGTGGGAGGAAAAGCATAGTTGATGGTCATTTTTGGGAAGGCCTAACTTATTAAACTTCACATGCCTTCAAAAAGTTATTATTTTCTTTTGTGTTTTCAAACTTAATTTGGTTGTGGATTTTATGAACTAATATCACTGTAAGCACACTAAATATCATTTTCCCAAGGAGTTTTTTGAAGTGTTCATCTATGATTTTTTCTATGCACTTGAGAGTTCTAATATTATCTAATATTGTTGTATAAAGGACACCTTAGAAGTTGTATAAATGGAACCTTAAAAAGAAATGAGGCTTGTCTTCAATCTTCTCTAGGTTGCATAGAATACATTGTCTTTTATCCTAAGGAGTTTTCCCAATGGTTCATTTGTGAGTTTGATTATGCATTTAAGAGTTAATGTTTGGTAGTGCACCTTAAAGTTAGTTCTTAATTTTGAAACATGCAATCTTAATAGAGTAGGGAGATGATTTTCAAAATCATTTTTTATAATAACATGTCTCTTTTGTTTTTGATATTTTAATCACTTTATTTTCAATTTTCAATTTTAGGTTTTTGTCATAGAGATACCATCTTGGATGTCTCAAAGTTTTCAACCTCTTTTTAACCAAAGATGGGTTAGGGAAGACATATGCAAACTTTTATTAATGAAAATGTTGATGTTTATCTTTCCATAATATAGACAAAGTTTATTACACATTGAAACAATTTCTATATTTGCACATAGTAACATGAAAGTATCAAAACCATCAAGTAATTAAATAATGAAGATCAAACAAAATATGTTTTGAACATAATAAAATGAAGGTAGAGTAATTAACTTATGAATTCAATGTAATTCCTTTTATATTATTAAGACATAGTAAAATGAAAGTATCAAGGTGAAGAATAATNCAAGTAATTAAATAATGAAGATCAAACAAAATATGTTTTGAACATAATAAAATGAAGGTAGAGTAATTAACTTATGAATTCAATGTAATTCCTTTTATATTATTAAGACATAGTAAAATGAAAGTATCAAGGTGAAGAATAATTAAATTATGGTCATCCTTAAGCTCCTTTGTATCCTAAGGTGTTTTTGAGTTGATACAACAACCAATTTCACTATGGGATCATAAACATTAATAATCCGAATCTTAATGATGCTCATTTTATATTTTGAGTGTATATAATGTTCCAAAAATAGTTTTTGATCGATTATACTAAGATTGATATAATATTTGTAATATTTCAATTTGTTTTTATTAATGATTTTTATTATCATTATTGATATTAACTTTAAACTTCATCTATATAAAACATTTGGTGTTACAAATTTTATGGTTACTGAATATTTTTTATTTTCTTTAAAACTAAATTTGAAATTTAAATTGTGTTGAGAATAACCAAATCTATCAAAATTTTGAATTTTGATGACTTTATGATTCTTTTTTCTAAAATATTATATTTCACTAAATTCGACTTTGCATAGATACACATTTATGACTTCATCAATAAAATGTAAGTTGGTTTTTTTATAGCACTTAAATATGTACAAATTTACCCAAAATGACTAAAGAAATGTCTAAATACACCAAAAAAAACTAGATGAAGGACACATGATGAGAAACTAAAAACAAATAAATTAGAAAGTAACTTCATATATGATAAAACTAACTATACAAAATTATTGTCTTTATTCCAACATAAAATGAGTATTATTATGTTTTATATGTACTA
>SNQJ01S0141810.1:24790-38143 GCA_010110895.2 Picea sitchensis | reverse complement strand
GGGGCTAAGGGGGAAGAAGAGTACCCCTAGCATTGGATGGGAGGTACCGATGAAGTCTCGACGGTCGGCGAGCGGGAGTTGCATGGAGCGCGCGGGACATCATTTGTAGCGGGCGATCAGGCAACAATACGCTCTCTTCATTTTTTTATGGTAGAATGTATTAGGACTTATGCTTTTATCTGCTTATTTAATGGAAAAGTAAAATGATGTTTTTTTTTTCAAATTGGTGACTGGAACTTTCCTTAGCCTAGCTCGATGGTTGTTGACTCCCATGGCCTTCATTTTCCCACATGTCTTGACCACCTTGCTCTAGTGTTGATTGTGACCATTTTGGTTGTTTGTCTTTCATCCCTAGCTCCTCATTCCTCACCTGAGCAGTCGGCCAGGAGCCTAATCTACGGTCGTCGCCTTAGCATTAAAAGACCTATGGATATCAATACCCTACGTTTCTGTGTGAGGATGATGAGAGAAGGATGATCCCATCATCTGTCTACCTCTGTTGTTGTCCTTGGCTGATTGTTTGTCTTGCACCCTAATGCGCTTATCTAACCCTACAAAGTTTGAATGATGACGAAGTATTCTTTCAACTGAGCATTTTTATATCTTGTTGTTTCCTGGTGATTGTCCCTCCTTCGGCTGCACTTCATTGACTTGGGGGCGAATATTCATAGCCAACCCTCTGTATTTAATTTTTGGTCAGTTGTTTCAATTTCCCTGTGCTTGACAAAGCTACATGCCTTTCGTTCTAGACTGCAAGGGTGTATTGGTTAATACAAATTTTACTTTTGGGCATTTAATGAATGGTTAATCTCAGCGCATTATATTGTTTGGATGTTTTAACCTTAGTAAAGTTGATTGTTTAAACTCAGCAATTTGATTTTCGAATGTTAATCTCTCTGTGAATATGACCAACAGAACAACGTTTTTAATCCCGAAGTTACCGTGTCTTAATTTACATATTGTCACATTTTTACACTTGAAAGATAGTAAATGTTTACCCTGAATGCGTGAGATTTACTCTTGAACCACCAACAAATTATCCTTCAATGCTTGTGTAGTTACTGAGTAATGGGTAGCATTTTTATTGTGCCGACGAAGGTGGTTATACTGTGTAAATGGGGGTGTAATATGTGTTAATGGATGGCATATTGTTGTTGACAACGAACTTATTAGACAACGAATAGATGTATTGAACTGACACCTATATCATTCTTTTTACAACGATTTCATTATATAAATTATATTAGATAACGAATTTTTATGCGTTTAATAGATAGCCTACTAATATTTACAGCATAAGGTTGAATGGTGATTTCATTAATGGAAAAATGATAGCATGTTGACCAACGATCTTATCAATAGGTCAACTAATAGCATATCAACAACAACTGATAGTCTATTGATGGGCAACAATTACACCACGATTTTTACCACAGAATTTATGATCACGATTTTACTGTCACGCGGATGTTACTCCTCACTGTTACTACCTAAAACCAAAGCCACGAATTTCCCTCAAGGATGACAGTGTTTTTCTGTTTAAAGAATATGATTTTGCCTCTAAAGGATGACTGTGAGTTGCCTTGTTTAGAAGCTATTTATCAGGATGTCAGCGAATCCACCGAGCCAAGTTTGATAGGGATGGCAACAATTCATTCAATATCCGTAACTTCAGTAAAACCTCATATTATTAAACAATATATTTGATTCGATTTAGATGGCATATGGATTCTATAGATGGATTCGGTTTTTATGCCATCATTAACAGATATTGCAATAAACAAGTCCTGGAAATTAAGTGGTACCATTCGGATTTTCCTTCGTCAGAAGGAATTTAATTGATCATTAATTCTTCCATCATTGTAAAATTTTGATGGCAGAGAACTGAGATTAATAACTGGATTTGTTGTTTGAATCTTGTATAAAAAGGCATTTAGATGCATTGGAAATCTCTAAAAGACTAGCTTCTGGATTTGGCTATCCCTCCTGTGAGTGGTTGAAATCATCCTGTTTGAGTTCGTCACTTATCATCACCTTCGTTGGAAATAAACAAAAAATTACAATGTAAATACCTAGAAGTTTATTAACGTCATTGGTAAATTACTTTATTCCTTACAGTCGAGGGAGTCTCTATCTAGGGTCTAGTAATAGATAAAAAGATAGTACTTTAAACAGAACAGTAGTGTGAAAGGCATTTTCAACCACAGTAAATTTTGATGCAAAGTTGTTACCAGAATTAGGAAATAGGAATTGATAGGGAGACAGGAACGTAATTTAGGTCGAGCAACCTTCTTTACAATTAGACACTCTTGATGAGTAGACCGCCTAGTTCACTCAGAACTGACTATTAAATCTAGTCTTCTTAATAATTAAACGGTTAGATTATAATGAAATTATAATTTCAATGTTAGTATTGACTTGATTTTCTTTTAAGGTCACTTTAGATGGTACATTGATGACCTCCTTCTTTTTATTTCAGACTTGCTCCATTGATTTGCACTAATGTTAATTTAGATGGTAATTGTAGTTTAGGGTTCTAATATTGATTAAATTAGATTAGTCAATTAGATTGTAATGATGGACAATCGTATTTAAACTTGCTAAATTGGTTGTAATTAATGTCTATTTGGTTGTAAATTAATGGCTAATTTATAATTTAGACAAGCTAGTTAGATTATAATTGATGATTAATTATGTTTTTAATTAGTAACCAAGTCGAAGTTCAGACTCGCTTATTGATGTCCATTTAATGTTGAAGTAGATGTTACCTTGATGACAATTTGTAATTTAAATTTACGCAATGGATTCGTTTTAAGGCTAATTTAGATTGTACCTTAATGTCATTTTGCATTTTAGACATGCTAAGTTGGGCTCGTAATAGATGATCAAAATAGACTGTAATTATTGACTAGCTTGACTGGATGATTGATCGGGATATTGGTGAAGTCATTTTAGCTTGCGCTTCCCATTGAGGGTGTTTTTTTTCATTATAATTAATGTTTGTACTTGGTTGGTAAATATTTAATGTTCTTGGTCTGCTTGTGTCGGGGGGGAGGTAGACACCTCCTTGTTCCTTAGAACAGTCCCTAGCCTTGAGACCTTAAATGGTCAAAATCGATGGAAACCTCAGCTTGAGCGTTGCTTATGTGTCCTGGAGGTCCTAAACATCGCAGGGTGGGATGGGCGGGTAGTCATTCTTATTCTTGTCAGTTGAATGTCATACATTGCTTCCAGGTGATTGATGTGCTCCTATGTTAGGTCTTCATGTTGTTGTTGCATGAGTTTCTTGCATCGTGTTCGTCGTTGTGTTGTGTTGTTGAGTATAATGTCATAATTACCTTCCTACACACACACAAAAAAAAAAAAAAATTAAGGATGATTTTACCGGTTGTACATCATAGGAGTCACTCTAGCAGATGGGGTTCTGACATGTGGTATCAGAGCCAGGTTCAACCCGTGACTTGGGATCACTATGGATTTCGTTGATATTATTTGATTATAATGTTACTAATTGAGTTGACTTGTATTCATGCAGGTAATCATGGTTAGAGGATGCCACAAAGGCAGACGACGGGGTGCTAGGGGAGGAGGCATGATGCCTCTAGTAGCATCCACACCCAAGGGATCTAACCCCCAAGCAGACGAGCAAGTTGTCGAACAAAACCATATAGCAAGTGGTGATGTGGTCGGAATGATGATATCTTTTCAGCGCATGTTTGAGGCATTGATCAACCATTTGGATAGAGATGAGGCCAGGGTGTCAGCACCCACTGAGGTTCCACTGCACGCTCCAGTTGGTACTGGTAGAATTCACCATGAACTCGAGAAGCTCAAATTTCTCGAGTTCTTTGGTGCCTGGGACGACGTAGCCAGCCAGGCATGGTTGGAGAACATGGCGATGTGATTTGCACTTCCTGATTATACCTCCAACATGAAGGTCTGCATGGCAGTCTTCCAACTGAAAGGAAGTGCTCTTCTATGGTGGAAGACGCTCCTACTACAACTGAATGACGCAAACGCACTACCGCAACACGTCCGCTTCCTCAGGACCTTCTTTCGTTCATGGCCCGAAGAACTCAAAGGTTCCTTTGATTCCCTATCGGGAACTTTCCTTACCCACAGCAACTCTCCCAAGTAATCTCCCTTAATGATCGGGAAATCAAAACTCGCAGCTTCGCAAGTTCACTATCTGTCTCTGCGCTCTCAAATCCCCGAGACCCAATAACATGTCACCGTTGACTTCTTCCCGTACCTATCAAGACTTCTTCTCTATCGCTATTTCACAACTCGCGATGTCAACTAACGGAATTTCCAACCTCCGAACCTCGATGTACCGATACTCTGATGCACACGTGCGGGTTGACTTTTCCACCTCCCGTCACTTCTGTCGGGATTTCGGAGTTCGCGGGATCGCGAATCCAGATGTCGATGGATCGAAACTTCTCATCGAAAAACCTCGATGACATATGCCACCTGTCTTCCACTCACTCCTATGGTCCCACACTACTATGTCACCGTCGGGATATCGCATTTCGCGATTCCAAGCGCAAGTGTTTCCTGCTCTTAGAAACCCCGATTCTCCGAACCCCGACTTCCCGGGATCTCCTGATGCGTGTCTCACAGGATGGACGGTTATGGACTTATCGGGATATTGTGGATCACGATTCCTGATACCGTGATTCCTTCACTCCCGGAATCCCCGATGACTTCAGTATCCCGATGACTCCTCCGGGATTTGTTCTCTACTTTGCTAGGGCTTAACCCCATTGCAGCGCCGACCAAATCTAATGGCTGTCAGGAAATCAGTTATTGATCCAATGGCTTGCGGTGATCCGTGAAATCTCCCTTACTCAGCCCACGAAATAAAGAAATGTTCCCCCACGAGACTTGATCACCTTCTCGCCAACCTGCGAGGCTTCCTTTGGACTTTCCACGGCAGCTTCCCTGCACTTACCCTTCCATGAATTCAAAGGCCTATTGCTCCTGAGCTTTTCCACAATCTTCAACCTTCAAAAAGAAACCTTGCACGCACTCCTTGCGGAAAATATTCAACAACGCTTAAGTGTTGAAGGCACTCGACCCTGTGCACACCTGCAGCAGCAGTCTTCCGATACTCTACTCAGAATTGCAACTCTGAGACTTAGCTTGGCCTGCGCACTCCTTGCACGGCACTGTGCCTAACTACCTCTTCGAGCAAATGAGAACAAAATTTATCTCTAATTAAACCCTTCTGTCAACGCACTCCTTGCGGACAATTCAACTGCACTCCTTGCAGGAATTCTCTGGTTCAAAATAGAGAAACAATTGAAACTCATTCACTCACCCTCTCAGACTTCAGTTTAACCATGAAATCACATACACCGCATATAAAAGAAACTGTATGACCATAAATAAACATTCATGAGCATATCAACATCAACACACAGAGAATCAGACACAAACCCATGAAATTGAATCAAAGCTTTCTTTTATTAATTCAAATGCCTATACATGGGTGTTCTTCATATAGTTCTCTGCATGCTCTTCTACTACTGAATTGATAATAATACAATGATACAATGATGGTGTCTATATCCGTTTTCCCTCTCGAACTCTAAGACTATGAAATCTAGAATTAAATTCCTATCTAACTGCATTAACTATATTAAATGTCGACTATCTACCTAAGGACGAGAACTATCCGCTCAAGGTCCATTTACAATATACAAAGGCACCTCCTCTTAAATGGCTCATTTAAGATTTGCGCAACAGTCCCAAGGAAAATTCAAAATTTGTGTTGGCTTGTCCAGCTGTCTTCTCCCGTCGTGTTGGCTCGCTTGATATGTCGATGATGCTCCTGCATCATACTCCTCGTCTTGAAAACTTTCATGGGCTCCTGTCCATGAGCTCCTGCACGGTCTGTCCATGCTTATGTATCTCTGCTTCATTCTCCCAGCTGGCATCTTCAACTGGGTGGCCCTTCCACTTGACCAGATACTTGAAGTATTCTTTCCTTTGGGTCTTCTTACCCACTCTCTTATCCAGTATGCACTCCGTCTGTAGTTTCTTTGCAACTGGCAATTGTTTCACCCACTGGATGACTGGCTGCTTAGTTCTTGTTTCTGCTTCTCCAGCCCTATATGGGTATAAGTCTGCGATATTCAATATCAGAGATATTCTGATTCCATCCGGTAACTCGATCTCATAAGCATTTTCTCCGAATTTTCTCAAGACCTTGCATGGCCCGATTTTCTTCATTTTCAAATTATTATATGTTCCCCTTGGGAACCTTTCCTTCCTTAAATGTGCCAGGACTAGATCACCAACTTCAAACTGAATTTGTCTCTTCCGCTGGTCTGCTCTGCACTTGTACTCCTAGTTTGAATCTATCAGTCGTTGCTTCACCTTACTGTGAAGTTACTTCATTGCCTCAACAAATTCTTCTGCACTAGCACTGCTAGTCGCAGTTTGTTCTGAATCACTCAGTTCAGAAACTCCTCTCGGTTGCATTCCATATATAACCTGAAATGGACTTCGGCCTGTGCTTCGATTCACTGAATCATTGTATGCAAACTCTGCCTGTGGCAATATGCTATCCCAGCTACTATGGTGCTCTGTCACCAGGCTCCTCAGCAAGTCTCCCAGACTTCTGTTCACCACCTTTGTTTGTCCATCCGTCTGTGGATGATAAGCCGAACTAAATGATAAGTTAGTCCCCAGCTTCTTCCACAATGTCCTCCAAAAATGTCCTATGAATTTTGTGTCTCTGTCCGAAACTATACCTTTCGGCAATCCATGAAGTCGAACGATCTCTTTGAAAAAAAAATTTACGATGTGAGTTGCATCGCTGGTTTTCTGGCATGGGATGAAATGTGCCATTTTGGAAAACCTATCCACTACCACAAAGATTGAATCAACACCTCTTTGTGTCTTTGGCAATCCTAATACAAAATCCATGCTTATCGCCTCCCATGGCCTTTCTGGTATGGGAAATGGCTGATAAAAACCTGCATTCTGCTTTCTCCCCTTCGAATGCTGGCAAATTCTGCATTTGTCAATGAACCTCTTGATATATGCTCGCATTCCCGGCCAAAAATATGATTCGCTCAGCTTCGCGAATGTTTTGTCATGGCCAAAATCCCCTTCCAATCCTCCACTGTGCTTCTCCTTTAACAAGTTCTCCCTCATGGAGCATTTTAGAATACACAGTTGATTGCCTCTGAACATCAATCCTCCCTGGATCATATAATCTATCCAAGGACTCCTATCCCTAAGAACTGGATTCTCAGCTGCTTCATACGCTTCTGAAAAATCTGCATCACTTGCATACATGTCCCTGAGATTTTCAAAACCCAATCTTTTGATTCGGAACTCCTGCAACAACAAACACTTCCTGCTCAAAGCATTAACCACTTTGTTAGCAGTACCAGAAATGTGTTTAGTCACAAACGTGAAATTCTACATATACTCTACCCATTTTGCATGCTTCTGATTCAACTTCTCCTGTTGAGTCACAAACTGCAATGCATGATTGTCACTATACAAAACAAATTCCTTCGGGATCATGTAATGCCTTCACTTCTTCAGTGCCTGTATGATAGCATAAAATTATTTATCGTATGTGGAGTATTTCAGCTTCACCTCATCCAATTTCTCACTGAAATATGCAACTGGTCTGTCTTCCTGACTCAAGGCCGCTCCTATGGCAAATCCACTTGCATCACATTTCACCTGAAATGTTTTCTGAAAATCTGGTAACACCAACACTTGTTGTTCTAAGATCTTTCGCTTCAACAGATTGAAGCTCTTTTCAACCTCTGCGGTCCAGTGAAAATATTTATGCCGCTTCTTCACTGTGTCCATCATTGCAGCGTTGATTCCACTGAAATTCCTGATGAATTTTCGGTAGAAACTAGCCAAACCATGAAAACTTCTCACCTCGAAAATATTTCTCGGTGTTGGCCAATTCTTGATCACTTCTAATTTATCCAGGTCCATCTTCAACTCATTTGCGGATATAACAAAACCCAAATAAATGAGCTCTGTCTTCATAAATGAGGATTTCTTCATATTGATCAACAGCTTCTCCTGTTGTAGCTTCCTCATCACAATGGCCAAATGATTCAGATGTTCAGCCACTGATTTACTATAAATAAGTATGTCATCCAAATATACAATGACAAATTTCCCGATGAATTCCCTCAGGACTTCATTCATCAACCTCATAAAAGTACTCGGTGCATTTGTCAAACCAAACAACATGACTAGCCATTCATACAAACCTTCGTTGGTCTTGAAGGATGTCTTCCATTCATCGCCTTCCCTCATGCGAATCTGGTGGTATACGCTTTTCAAATCTATCTTTGAAAAATACGTTGCCCCACTCAGGCAGTCCATCAGATCATCCATTCTCAAAAATGGAAATTTGTACCTGATGGTTATCTCATTTATCGCTCTTGAATCAGTACACATTCTCTAGCCTCCATCCTTCTTTGGACTGAGTACTGTCGGAACAACACATGGGCTCAAACTTTCCCTGACCAATCCTTTGTCCAACAACTCCTGGACCTGCTTCTTCACCTCTTCATTCTCTTGTGGCGTCAACCTGTACGCAGCTTTGTTCGGAAAACTGGCTCCTGGTATGAGGTCAATGTGATGACTCACACTCCTCATCAGTGGCAACGAACGAGGTAATTTGTCCACTATGATGTCAGCGAACTCTTCCAGCAGTTCCTGAACTTCATCTGGTAGATCATCCACTCTTGTGCTAGTCAGAACAATCCTCGGTTTCCTGACTACAAATAATTGTGGATCTTCTTTCTTCTTCACCTCTGTAAGAAGTTCCTTCCCACTCATGAGAAGTACTGTGTTGCTTACTTTCGACTTCACTTATTTATCCTTTATCGAAAGCAACATATGGGTTCTCCCACTCTTCTCCAGGGTATATGTGTTCATCCTCCCATCATGAATCACATTTATGTCATATTGCCATGGTCTACCCAGCAATAAATGACATACATCCATAGGAATGACATCACATAATACTTTATCATTATATCCACCTATTTTGAATTCAACCAAGCATTGTTTATTAACAGTTACTTGGTGTCCTTTTTGTAGCCATGAAACTTTGTATGGGCTTGGGTGATCAGTTGTTTCCAGCTCCAGCTTCTCTACCATTTTTGTAGATATGAGGTTATATGTGCTACCACTGTCTATAATGACCTTGCATACCCTATCCTTGGCCTTGCAAGCTGTTATGAAAAGTCTGGTCCTTTGAGCTGGGTCCTCCACCTCCTTCCCGGGTGTTAAGAGAACTTTACGCATCATCAGTGACCTTTCGGCTTTTGTGTCCTCGGCCTCAACATCCCGCTTCTGCGCTTCGGTGATGTGAGCTTCTCCAATATCCTTCTTCTTCTCTGGACACTCAAATGACCTGTGCCCATTCTTCCCCCATGTGAAGCAAATGATTACTCCACCTCTTCCTCTTCCTCTACCTCTGGTACGAGGAAAAGTGTTTACGTCAGCATAATCTCCCTTCGGTTCATTATGCTTCCCTCTCTGTTCAACATATGGCCCTCTCTATGAGGTCCCACCTCTCTCAATCTTAACCTGAGGTTTCTTCCATTCCTCCTTGGGATTCTGGTATTTATGTTGGGAAACTGCCTTGCCTCTGGGCGGACTCCTACCTCGCCATCGCTGACCTTGCTTACGGCTCAGCTTCTCTTCTTCTTTCAGAGCCATCTAATAAGAATCCTCTACCGTTCGGATGGTTACCATGCTCAATTCATCCTTAATGTCGTATCTCAGACCATTCAGATATCTGGCAACCTTTTCATCATTGCTCTCCCGATAACTTGCTCTGATGTTCAGTCGATAGAATTCCTCAGTGTATTCTTTCACTGTCATCATCTTCTGTCTCAGGTTCTACATCCCCCTAAACAGAGTAATTTGGTAGTCTCTTGGGATGAACTTTGCCTTCATCTTTGCAATCATTCGATCCCAACTCTTGATCTTTTTCTTGCCTTTGTAGCGTCTATATACTTGTAACTTGTCCCACCATAATGTTGCATGTCCTTTCAAGTGCATAACAGCATGCTTGACTTTCTTATCCTCTTCGATATCTTCATAATCGAAGGAGGTGTCAAGAGCTCTAATCCAGTCTAGAAGCTCCTCTGCATCCATGTTTCCCTCGTAAACTGGAATGTCCATTCTTTCCTTCACACCCATCTTGGAAATAGCTTTTATCAGTTGTTCATTCGCTGCATCCTCGACTGCAACTTCCTCCTCGTGTTCAGCCTCAATTTCTCTCTCGGAATCACTAAGATCCCCTGCACTAGTTGTGCGTCTTTGCGTTGTCTCCATCTCCTCAAGTCTTGCTCGGAGATCACGCATCTGTCTCTCCATCTCTGGGTTTCCTACTGSCCTRCCTCTTCTCCGCACCTCCCTATCCTCTGGATCGGGTGATTGTCTCTCTCTTCTGGGCTACATGATAAACTCTCTCTCTCTCTGCTACAGAAAACAAAGAGTCTTCCTCGCTCTGATACCAGACTGACACAAACACGCTACCACAGCATGTTCGCTTCCTCAGGACCTTCTTTCATTCACTGCCCGAAGAACTCAAAGGTTCCTTTGATTCCCTATCGGGAACTTTCCTTACCCACAAAAACTCTCCCAAGTGATCTCCCTTAATGATCGGGAAATCGGAACTCGCAGCTTCGCAAGTTCACTGTCTGTCTCTGGGCTCTCAAATCCCTGAGACCCGATAACCATTCAACGTTGACTTCTTCCCATACCTATCAGGACTTCTGCTCTATCGCTATTTTGCAACTCGCGACGTCAACTAACGGAATTTCCAACCTCTGAATCCTGATGTGCCGATACTCTGATGCACATGTGCGGGTTGACTTTTCCACCTCCCGTCACCTCTATCGGGATTTCGGAGTTGATGGGATCACAAATCCAGATGTCGATGGATCGACACTTCTCGTCGCGAAACCCCGATGACATATGCCACCTGTCTTCCACTCACTCCCGTGGTCCCACACTGCTACGTCACCATCGGGATATCGCGTTTCGCGATTCCGAGCGCAAGTGTTTCCTGCTCTTAGAAACCTTGATTCTCTGAACTCCCGACTTCTCGGGATCTCCTGATGTGTGTCTCACAGGATGGACGGTTCTGGACTTATCGGGATATCATGGATCACGATTCCTGATACCGTGATTCCTTCACTCCCAAAATCTCTGATGACTTCAGTATCTCGATGACTCCTCCGGGATTTCTTCTCTACTCTGCTACGGATTAACCCCATTGCAGCTCCGACCAAATCTAATGGTTGTCGGGAAATCAGCTACTGATCCAATGGCTTGCGGTGATCCGTGAAATCTCCTCAGAGGATTTTCGGCGGTCTGTTCTCCCTTACTCAGCCCATGAAATAAAGAAATGTTCCCCCGCGAGACTTGTTCACATACTCGCCAACCTTCGAGGCTTCCTTTGGACTTTCCACGACAGCTTCCCTGCACTTACCCTTCCGTGAATTCAAAGGCCTATTCCTCCTAATATTTTCCACAATGTTCAACCTTCAGAAAGAAACCTTGCACGCACTCCTTGCGGTAAATCTTCAACAACGCTTAAGTGTTGAAGGCACTCAACCCTGCGCACACCTGCAACAGCAGTCTTCTGATACTCTGCTCAGAATCGCAACTCTGAGACTTAGCTTGGCCTATGCACTTCTTGCACGGCACTGTGCCTAACTGCCTCTTCAAGGAAATGAGAACAAAAGTTATCTCTAATTCAACCCTTCTGTCAACACACTCCTTGCGGACAATTCAACTGCACTCCTTGCAGGAATTCTCTGGTTCAAAATAGAGAAACAATTGAAACTGATTCACTCACCCTCTTAGACTTCAGTTTAACCATGAAATCACATACACCGCATATAAAAGCAACTGTATGACAGGAAATAAACATTCATGAGCATATCAACATCAACACACAGAGAATCAGACACAAACCCATGAAATTGAATCAAAGCTTTCTTCTATTAATTCAAATGCCTGTACATGGGTGTTCTTCATATAGTTCTCTGCATGCTCTTCTTCTCCTGAATTTATAATAATAAAATGATACAATGAGGGTGACTATATCCGTTTTCCCTCTCGAACTCTAAGACTATGAAATCTAGAATTAAATTCCTATCTAACTGCATTAACTATATTAAATGCCGACTATCTAACTAAGGACGAGAGCTATCCACTCAAGGTCCATTTACAATATACAAAGGCACCTCCTCTTAAATGACTCATTTAAGATTTGCGCAATAGTNAATCTTAAATGAGTCATTTAAGATTTGCGCAATAGTCCTAAGGCAAATTCAAAATTTGTGTTGGATTGTCCAGCTGTCTTCCGCCGTCGTGCTGGCTCGCTTGATGTGTCGGTGATTCTCCTGCATCATACTCCTCGGCTTGAAAAATTTCATGGGCTCCTGTCCATGAGCTCCTCCACGGTCTATCCATGCTTCTGTATCTCTGCTTCATTCTCCCAGCTAGCATATTCAACTGGGTGGCCTTTCCACTTGACCAGATACTCAAAGTATTATTTCCTTCGGGTCTTCTTACCAACTCTCTTATCCAGTATGCACTCCATCTGTTGTTTCTCTGCAACTGGCAATTGTTTCACCCACTGGATGATTGGTTGCTCAGTTCTTGTTTCTGCTTCTCCAGCCCTATATGGGTATAAGTCTGTGATATTGAATATTGGAGATATTTTGATTCCATCCGGTAACTCGATCTCATAAGCATTTTCTCCAAATTTTCTCAAGACCTTGCATGGCCCGATTTTCTTCATTTCAACTTATTATATGTTCCCCTCGGGAACCTTTCTTTCCTTAAATGTTCCAGGACTAGATCACTAACTTCAAACTGAAGTTGTATCTTCCACTAGTCTTCTCTGCGCTTGTACTCCTGATTTAAATCTATCAGTTGTTGCTTCACCTTACTGTGAAGTTCCTTCATTGCGTCAGCAAATTCTTCTGCACTAGCACTGCTAGTCGCAGTTTGTTCTGAATCCCTCAGTTCAGAAAATCCTCTCGGTTGCATTCCATATACAAACTAAAATGGACTTCGGCCTGTGCTCCGATTCACTGAATCATTGTATGCAAACTCTACCTGTGGTAATATGCTATCCCAACTGCTATGGTGCTCTGTCACCAGGCTCCTCAGCAAGTCTCCCAGACTTTTTTTCACCACCTCTGTTTGTCCATCCATCTTTGGATGATAAGCCGAACTAAACGATAAGTTAGTCCCCAGCTTCCTCCACAGCATCCTCCAAAAATGTCCTATGAATTTTGTGTCTCTGTCCGAAACTATACCTTT
>SNQJ01S0141810.1:6134-24780 GCA_010110895.2 Picea sitchensis | reverse complement strand
TGCATTAACTATATTAAATGCCGACTATCTACCTAAGGACGAGAGCTATCCACTCAAGGTCCATTTACAATATACAAAGTCGCCTCCTCTTAAATGACTCATTTAAGATTTGCGCAACAGTCCCAAGGCAAATTCAAAATTTGTGTTGGCTTGTCCAGCTGTCTTCCGCCGTCGTGTTGGCCCGCTTGATGTGTCGGTGATGCTCCTGCATCACTGAACATGGCCGTCGAAGACGTGTCCTAGGAATTGTTCAAAGAACAGTTTCGAGAGCGATACCTTTAAGAGGAATTCATTGACTGTCAGCTCAACGAGTTCAATGCCTTACGACAGGGTGGTCCTACGGTGCCCGAGTACGAGGCCCATTTTATGGAGTTGCTTCGGTATGCTCTGCACCTTAACATTGAGAAACTTAAGGTCAACAGGTTAGTGTTTGGCCTTAACAACAACATACATGCAAAGGTCAGGATTTTGATGCCTCAAACCTTGCATGATGTCATTCAGAATGCCCTCCTAGTAGAGGAGGAGCTTATCAGCGGGGGTCAGACCAGGACTCCAGCGAGACCAGCACGACAGGTGTCATTTGGAGTAGAGTAGCAGCAGACACCAGCCAGAAATATGTCGGTGTATCGTGGCTTCCAAAGGGGATCCACTTTCACTACACCTCGATGACCGATGCCTCAGTAGCGGACACCTTATCGAGGACCACAGCATTAGCAACAACAATAGTTTAGGCCTGTTCAACAGAACAAACCAAGATTTCAGGTCGGTGGGCCATCATCTTCTACTTCGGGTACCAGGACTACTGGGATGAAGAAGGGCTGTGGGACATGTGGGGAGCCACACTACTAGCGCAACTGCCCGGTGGAGAGGACTAGAGCATCCAGATCAGTCGTACCCACTACCGTGGGAGATATGGGCAAGGCCCATCAGATTCATGCAACGGTGAATAACTGTCAGGAAAAGCATCAGTTGAATGTGCTTGAGATGATAAGTACCGTCATTGACTAGACCCTTAGTATTTTGATAGATCTCGGTGCTACTGAGAGTTTCATTTCTGGTGCAGCGCTAAAAAGGATTAAGGTAAAGGCAGTCGAATAGGATGAGTTTAGCTTCATAGAGATGGCTTCGAGAGCCAAACAGAAGGTTGGAGGAAAGGTTACGGGTTGTATCCTTAACCTGGGAGAGTTTTTCACAAGGGCCAACCTGTACGTCATGATTTTAGGATCTTATGATGTCGTAATTGGTATGGACTGGTTGGAATTGCATGAGGTGATACTCAACTGTAAGACGAAATGGTTGAGTTTGGTCAATGACGAGGGACAGAGACGGGTGATTGTAGGATGGAACCAGGGAGTTTTCCTGAGGTTCATCTCTTCCTTACAACTATAGAAGAGCATGCGCAAGGGGTGAAATCTTTATGCGATCCTTACGTTAAATGAGAACGGATTAATGGAAGGTTTAGAACACCTTCCGGTGGTGAGAGAGTTTACGGACGTATTTCTGGAGGAGTTACCTGGGATTTAACCTGACAGGGAATGGGAGTTCACTATAGACCTAAAACCGGGAACTGAACCTATAGAGAGAACACCTTATTGGATGTCAACCCCAGAATTACAAGAGATAAGAATGTAACTAAAAGAATTGTTGGACCTGGGACTGATACGTCCAAGTGTGTCACCGTGGGGTGCACCTGTTATTTTCATTCAAAAGAAGGATGGGTCGTGGAGAATCTGCATTGACTACCATCAATTGAACAAGGCCACTATCAAGAATCAATATCCATTGCCAAGGATTGATGATCTATTTGATCAAATGAAGGGCATGACAGTGTTCTCAAAGATCGATTTGCGATCAAGGTATCACCAGTTACGGATTAAGGAAGATGACATCCCTAAGACCGCCTTTAAGATGAGGTTTGGACATTACAAGTTTATTGTTTTACCATTTTGACTGACAAAGGCCCCAGGGGTATTTATGAGTTTGATTAACGGGGTGTTCTGTGAGTACTTGGACAAGTTCGTCCAAGTATTTATTGACAATATTTTGATTTACTCTCGGACGATGGAGGAGCATGAAAAGCACTTGCACTTGGTACTACAATTTCTGTGAGAGCACAAATTGTATGGGAAGTTATCCAAATGCTCATTTTATCAATCGAAGATCCACTACTTAGGGCATGTCATCTCCGGTGAAGGTATTGTTGTGGATCTAGCGAAGGTCGAGGCCATTATGAAATGGCATGTGCCGACGAATGTCTCAGAAGTGCGTAGCTTCATGGGTTTAGCAGGATACTATCGACGGTTTGTCAAGGGGTTTTCGAAGATAGCAAATTTGATCATGAAATTGCAGAAGAAAAACAAGAAGTTTGTTTGGACTGAGAAATGCGCAGAAGCATTTCAGAGGCTCAAGGAGTTGTTGACAACAACACTGATATTAAAGGTCCCCGACATGGATGCGGACTTCTTGGTATGCACTGACGCATCCAAGGAAGTATTAGGTAGAGTCTTGATGCAAGACTAACGAGTGATCGCTTACATCTCGAGGAAATAGAGAAGACATGAGGAGAACTACGCGACGCACGATTTGGAGTTGTTATCCATTGTATATGCCTTGAAGTTTTGGAGACACTACCTTCTTGGACGCAAATTTGAACTAAGATTGACCATTGTGGACTACAACACATATTTACGCAAAGTGACCTGAACATGCGACAACGACGTTGATCGGAATTGCTTATCGAGTATGACTTTGAGATTACTTACATAAAATGAACAGTGAACCGAGTGGCGGATGCATTGAGTCAAAAACCACACATCCTTTCGGTGCTACCTCTTCATACGAATCTGTGTGAAAATATTCTAACTTTATACCGTAATGATGACTACTACAAAGAGGTCGAGGGTTTTATTGGACAAAACACAATGATCGTACCACGATTTGAAGGATTTTTGTTTCATAGCGATGGATTATTGAGGTTTAAAAATCGGATCTACGTACCATTGAATGACGAGTTGAGGATGTTGATCCTGAGCGAGGCTCATAGAGAAGTTTACATGCTTCACCCGGGAGTCACAAAGATGAGGGCAGACCTTAAACCCTTATTCTTCTGGAAGGGAATGAAGGCCGACATAGTCAACTATGTGCTTAGATGTCTAGAATGTCAACAGGTAAACGTTAAACATAGACACCTAGCAGGATTACTACAACCACACGCTATTCTGGAATAAAAATGGGAGGTTATTTCGATGAATTTTATTGTTGGATTGCCACTGACGGCAAGGAGACATGAGTCGATTTTCGTAGTAGTAGACACTTTGATGAAGAGTGATCACTTTATTATTGTGCGTATGATGTATCAGGAACTTGACATAGCTAGAGTTTTCATCAGTGAGATTGTGAGGCTGCATGGCGTGCCTAAGAGGATTATATCCGATCGAGGATCGGTGTTTACTGGATGATTTTTGATGAGTTTCCAAGAAGCCTTGGGAACCCAACTTAAATTTAGTACTGCGTATCACCCGGAGACTGACGGGCAGACTGAACGAACGAACCAAATCTTGGAGGACATTTTCTGCATGTACGTGATGGACCAACAAAAGCGTTGGGAAGAAATCTTGCCACTAGTGGAGTTTGCTTACAACAACAGTTACCAGAGCACCATTTAGATGGCGCCTTTCAAGTTTCTTTACGGGATACTGTGTCGGATCCCCTTGAGTTGGGATCGGCTTGAGGATAGGGTCCTAGTGGGACCAGAAGCGATCCAAGAAATGGAATAGCAAATGAAAACAATAAGACAAAGGATTAAAGAAGCGTAGGATCGACAGAAGAGTTATGCCAATGTGCACTATGTCGACCATAGTTACGAGGTCAACGATCGAGTATTCTTGCGATTTAAACCGCATAAAAGTTCAATCAAGTTTGGGAAGGGAGCTAAACTCTCTCCTAGGTTCATGGGACCTTTCAAGATTATGGAGAGAAAGGGGCCCGTTGCCTATCGACTAGCCTTGCCTGATTCTTTGAGGAGAAAGCACGATGTTTTTCATGTATCTGTTTTGAGACATTATATGAGTGGTCCTACACATGTTATTGACATGAGTTCCTTCCAGGTGACGGATGAGGGGGCGCTCACGGTTGAGATGATCTGCATTTTGGATCATCACGTTCAACAGCTACGGCATCGAACGATAGAGCAGGCCAAGGTCCAGTGGGACAATTATAGTCTGCACTCGGTGACCTGGGAGGATGCATATGATATGCACCAGCAGTTTCCATTTTTTTTTATAGATAGACATATGATATTGTGATACACTTTATTTTATCATTTATACTAGGAAACTTCGGGACTAAGTTTAGACCGAGAGGGGGTGTATGTAACATCGCGCTCTAGCGCACTAAGTGAACTTATTCTTTGAGGACACTTGCTCGCAAGTGATAAGGATTACTATGCTATTAAAACTTTTGATTTTGATTATGAGGCATTATGGGTTGATGACATGTTTTTTTACTGCATTAACATAGACAGGTGCTATTGACTCAGTTTACTGAGTGTGCAGGATTTTGGACCTCAAGGATGTAGAGGCATCGATGGAACCCCTTGGACTCTGGATCGAGTCAGGGAGTGTACCATTGGGGTTTGATTGTTTTAGTGTGATATTAGTGCATCTGATTAGATGATATGATATGGATATGTTCTGACATGATTTGTTGATGATGTAGGTTGACGATAGCTTGCCGACCAGACTCACATGTGGAGTAAAGGGGTCACGCATGACTACCAGAGATGTTGAGGGAGAGGTGTGGATAGAAACCCTACCACAACCTACTAGCACTCCCAATGTGGCTCGAACTATAGGTTAATGTTTACCTACTTCAAGAGGACCCACGATTCTGTGAGGGCAGACTGTGATAGTCGCTCATGATGATTCTAAGGGGTGCGTAATAAGGTGGGGCCCTTATTCCTTAGAGGCCCTTAGTCTCCCACAAGTTCACCTGGCAGAGTATTGACTGCAGGGGTTATTGATGTCTACCAAGTCAATCAAGAGGCGAGTGGCACCCTTGGAGCATGTAGTGCATCCTATAGGGAACGTCGCATTGTTGATGATAGAGGAATGAACCTAGATGGCATTAGGATTAATAATGTGTTAATAAATTTTTAAAACAAATTCCCTAATTAAATGTCGCCCTGTACGAAAATTTAAGGTTTAAGTGTAAACTATGCTAGTGGTAAAATTTAATCTCTCTATAAAAATAATAATAATAATAATAAATAAATAAAACCACATAAATAATAATTATGACCTTCATTAAATCTTGTAACACGAAGGGAATAAGAAATTTAATTTATGCAAAAAAATAAAAAAATATGTTGGAATAATTATATCTTTACCTCAGAAGGAAAGGACGGGGCATATGACAAAGAAAGTCAAACTTAAAAAAAGAGGAAAGTCAAACTTAAAAAAAGTATCTACCATCTAAGAGCCTTCTAATTTAAACTGAACTAGCAAATTTAATGAAAGGGAAAGTTATTAAAACCTGTAAGAGAATTTGGGGACACCTAGGAGTGATTCTAGGAGTAATTCTAGGTGAGTGAGGGAAATAAAGATACTTAATTAATTAAAGAAATTAAATTATGGAGGAATGTAGGGGATGGAGGACACTTGTACGAAGAGGAAATTTTAGGAATTTATTTTTAAAACTTTAATGAAATGAGATTTTAGGAAAGAAAGGAAGTTTAAAACTCTATATAATGAAGGAAAGAGAAGGATGAAGGATCTTCTTCTGTTTGTGTAACGTTACGTTGCAGAAATATCTACTTGACTGACTTAACTTGTGGGAGTTGGGATACCCATCTCGGTGAGGAGTGGTAGCTCGGCCTTGTGAGACGATCTGGGAGCTAGTCGAAATCTCTGGATAGTGAGTGTGTTTCCCCTTTATGGCTCGAGGGGATAAGGGGGAAGAAGAGTACCCCTAGCATTGGCTGGGAGGTACCGATGAAGTCTCGACGGTCGGAGAGCGGGAGTTGCACGGAGCAGGCGGGACGTCATTCGGAGCGGGCGATCGGGAAACGGTATGCTCTCTTCATTTTTGTATGGTAGAATTTATTAGGACTTATGCTTGGATCTGCTTATTTAATGGAAAAGTAAAATGATGTTTTTTTTTTAAATTGGTGACTGGAACTTTCCTTAGCCTAGCTCAATGGTTGTTGACTCCAATGGCCTTCGTTTTCCCACATGTCTTGACCACCTTGTTGTGGTGTTGATTGTGACCATTTTGGTTGTTTGTCTTTCATCCCTAGCTCCTCAGTCCTCACTTGAGCAGTCGGCCAGGAGTCCGATCTACAGTCGTCGCCTTAGCGTTAAAATACCTATGGATCTCAATGCCCTTCTTTTCTGTGTGAGGATGATGAGCGAAGGACGATCCCATCATCTTTCTACTTCTGTTGTTGTCCTTGGCTGATTGTTTGTCTTGCGCCCTGATGCATTTATCTAACCCTACAAAGTTTGATTGATGACGAAGTCTTCTTTCAACTCGACATTTTTATATCTTGTTGGTTCCTAGTGATTGTCCCTCCTTCAGCTGCACTTCATTGACTTGGGGGAGAATATGCATAGCCAACCCTTTGTATTTAATTTCTGGTCAGTTGTTTCAATTTTCCAGTGCTTGACAAAGCTACACGCCTTTCGTTCTAGACTGCCAGGGTGTATTGGTTAATAAAATTTTTACTTCTGGGCGTTTAATGAATGGTTAATCTCAGCGCATTATATTGTTTGGATGTTTTAACCTCAGTAAATTTGATTGTTTAAACTCAGTAATTTGATTTTCGAATGTTAATCTCTCTATGAATATGACCAACAGACTAGTGTTTTTAATCCCAGCCTTACAGTGTCTTAATTTACATACTACTGCATTTTTACACTCAAAAGACAGTAAATGTTTACCCTGAATGAATGAGATTTACTCTTGAACCACCAACGAATCATCCTTAAATGTTTGCGTAGTTACTGAGTAATGGGTAGCGTTTTTATTGTGCCGACAGATGTGGTTATATTGTGTAAATGGGGGTGTAATATGTGTTAATGGATGGCCTATTGTTGTTGACATCAAACTTCTTAGACAACGAATAGATGTATTGAACTAACAGCTATATCATTCTTTTTACAATGATTTCATTATATAAATTATATTAGATATCGAATTTTTATGCATTTAATAGATAGCCTACTAATATTGACAGCATAAGGTTGAATGGTGATTTCATTAATGGAAGACTGATAGCATGTTGACCAACGATCTTATTAATAGGTCAACTGATAGCATATTGACAACAACTGATAGTCTATTGATGGCCAACGATTACACCACGATTTTTGCCACATAATTTATGACCCCGATTGTATTGTCATGCAGATGTTACTCCTCATCGTTACTGCCTAAAAACAAAACCACGAATTTCCCTCAGGGATGACAACGTTTTGTTTTTTAAAGAATACAATTTTTCCTCTAAAGGATGACTGCGAGTTGTCTTGTTTAGAATCTATTTATCAAGATGTCAGTGAATCCACCGGGCCAAGTTTGATAGCGATGGCAACAATTCATTCAATATCTGTAACTTCAGTATAACCTCGTATTGTTAAATAGTATATTTGATTTGGTTTAGATGGCATATGGATTTTGTAGATGGATTTCGCTTTTATGCCATCATTAACAAATATTGCAATAAACAAGTCCTGGAAATTAAGTGGTACCATTCTAATTTTCCTTCGTCAGAAGGAATTTAATTGATCATTAATTCTTCCATCATTGTAAAATTTTGATGGCAGAGAACTGAGATTAATACCTGGATTTGTTGTCTGAATCTTGTATAAAAGGCATTTAGATGCATTGGAAAACTCTAAAAGACTAGCTTCTGGATTTGGCTATCCCTACTGTGAGTGGTTGAAACAGTCCTATTTGAGTTTGTCACTTATCATCACCTTCGTTGGAAATAAAAAAAAAATTACAATGTAAATAGCCAGAAGTTTATTAACGTCATTGGAAAATTACTTTATGCCTTACAGTCGAGGGAGTATCTATCTATGGTCTAGTAATAGATAAAAAGATAGTACTTTAAACATAACAGTAGTGTGAAAGGCATTTTCAACCACAGTAAATTTTGATGCAAAGTTGTTACCAGAATTAGGAAATAGGAATTGATAGGGAGACATGAACGTAATTTAGGTGGAGTAGCCTTCTTTACAATTAGACACTCTTGATGAGTAGACCACCTAGTTCACTCAGACCTGACTATTAAATCTATTCTTCTTAATAATTAAACAGTTAGATTAGAATTCAATTATAATTTCAATGTTAGTATTGACTTGATTTGCTTTCAAGGTCACTTTACGACTTGATTTTCTTTCAAGCTCAAGAGATCGTGAGCTGTCAGATCTCACTTAGATACCCATCATTTGTGGGATCTGACATGAGTTGCACGGGGGTTAAACCCTCACAAACAGAGCGAAAGTCCCGAAAGGCGTCGGTATATTGGGATTTCAGAATTCGGGATATCGGAAGTCTCGAGGACAGGAGATCGGGTCACTTCATAGTGAAAACCTTGAATTTGATCTGAGCTATCCATTCATTAGGACACGTGGCGGAGATCAAGAACCCGTCATTATTTCGGCTACCGGGGTTTCGAGTTGACAGAGAAATTGTGACATCAAGGAATCGCAAGTCGCGAAATCCCGAGCTGAATTAGGACCTTCCGTCTGTTGAGACACATAGCGGTGATCAAGAGTCCATCGGCATTTCTCATGTTGGGACTTCGGGGATCAAGAGGATAGGATGCAGAGCATTTCGACATTTGATTTCGCGAAATCACGAAATGATTGAGGATCGTCCATCATAGGAGGACGTGTGGTGGAAATCCAAGAGTTTGGGGAAAATACGTATAGGAAAGTCCATCGGCATATCAGGGTTCGACATTTCGCGAATCCTGAAGATAGGAGACCCGCGCATTTCAGAACCACGAAGTCCGAAACCCTGACAAGGTGGAAAGATCCATTGTGGGGCCTACTGACGTCATTTTCATCATATCGGAGGTCAAGAATCGAAACTTTCGGAGTTTCGAGGGAAAGACCCCATAGGAATTTCGGTGTTTCAAAACTTTAAATCGCGAAACGACGAGGACCATCCATATCGAGGGGAGGCGTGGAAACAATCTGGGTTTTCGGGGAAAATCCCGAAAGGCAAGGCCATTTCAAAATTTCGATAATCGACACTTCGAGAGTCGAGAGACCAAGAGGTCGGGCGCTTGAGTCGCGAAACCCCGAAAGGGACTGCAGTCATAGAAGGGGAGGTCATGTGGACCAAAGGTATAGCCCAGGGGGCTAACTGAAGTTAAATCCATTTCGTAAAATCGACATATCGGAGATCGGGAGATCGAGAAGACATAGGTTCTTGACAACAGGAATCAAAAAACTCTGAAACCCGAAATTTCTATTGGGGAGAGATCATGCATGTGTAGAAGCCATGACAGGGGTAAAGGAAGGACCTATGGATCGGGTTTTTAACAAAGATTCCAGTAAGGAATCGAAAGAGCCACTTCCGCTCGAAGGTGAAATTAGAACGATCGTTAAGACCGGGAGGTCAGGCGCGGGACCTGCTGAGGTAGGTGTCTGGGTGCGTCAATTGGTATCAGAGTTGGACTTCACTTGTATATTTCAGGTGAAGCGAGGCAAAAGAAGAAAGAGTGTTGGAGACTCTGTAAGGATTGTTTGCAGTTAGGCAATAATCCATAGACAGTCAGGAGGACTGTAGGAGAGGCTGAAGCACTCAGGTTTGCAGGAGTGAGCATCATTAGATTTGTCAGGAGGGTAGATAGACAACAATATGGATATTGAAGGCCGTAGATATGCTAGAAGGAAAGACCCAGAGATGATGAGAAGATCTGAAATAGATGAAGAGATCATTGATATAAGGAAAGAAATAGAAAATCTTTCATTTCAGATGCAGCAGAAAGCCAAGTCAAGATGGGTATATGAATGGCCCATGAGGAAGCCGAAGGTAAAATGGCCAATCAAGGAGTTGATGACTAGAATACAGTGTAGGATGTTAAGAGGATGGTTGAGGCATGTTGAAAACCTCGACGGACCTTAGGATATGGTTCATGTATGTGAACCAGAGACTGGGAGAATTCTCCGTGAAGAGAATGAAATGGGATCAGCTGAAGATCTCAAGAACTACTAGGAGGGCAGAGAGGAAATTCCAAATTTCCAGGTGGGCAAGGAGTTGAGATCAGCTGAAGATATCACGGACTGTCAGGAGGACAGCCAAGGAATTTCACATTACCAGCTGGGCAATGAAATGAGGTCGCTGTGGGATCTCGGAGACTGCCAGGAGGGCAGTGGAAGCATCTCAAATTGCCAGGAGGGAAGAGATAAGAATACGAGACTGTCTGAAAGCCTCATGGACTCGGAGGTGAGTTCAATTCAGCAAGGGGTGTTGATGAAGATGGGATCAGTTGATCTCACAGACTGCCAGGAGGACAGCAGGAAAATCCCATATTGTCAGGTGGGCAGGGATGAACAAATGAGACTATCCGAGAGTCTCATAAACTCAGAGGTGAGTTTGGATCAGCAGGTGCAGCTGACAAAGGAGAAATATCTGAGAAATATTTTGATGATTGGGGGAATCGAAATATTCCTACCATTTTCCCAAGAGGAGGCAGAAATCTACATTGTGGTTGATAAGGCAACAACAACAGAAGAAGGACAACCAGCTGAGACTGTCAGAAAAGAAGAATTGCAGCAGGTGTTTGAGACTGCCCAAGCAGAAGAAGAAGAAGAAGAAGCATACAACATTAGTTTGGCTAATCTGTATGAACAAATTGAATCCCTGGAGAGAAGGGTGAAGGTGCAAAGCGTGCACATCCAACAAGTGAAGTTGGTAGTAGATGAAAAAGGCATGGGAGATCACAGTGATATGCCCATTTGCAGAAAATTTTTGCAACTGGGGAGACTAAATGAACAGGGCCAACCATTGGAGCAGCTGGATGAAGTCATCGACATGATCAAGGAGCTGATGATCTAGTCAGCAAAAATTATCAACAAGGAGAGGCTGAGAAGAAGGAAAGAAGTAGCAACAACAGTGCAGAAGAAGCAACAACAGTGCAGAAGAAGCAACAACAACAAGGAGATGGAGCAGATGAACAAATCCAGAAATTTGTTTGGGATCCAGGAGGATTTCAACAGCTGAGATAGGAATATCATGAGTAGGAGCTCATGAATTTTTGCAGCTGAGGAGTATGATGCAAGAGCATCTCTCCATGTCATCCAGCCAGCCAGCCAACCACATCAGCGCATGCATTCAAGGCTGAAGAGAGGCGCAACCCTCATCTTCAATTTTGAATTTGAATGTAATTAATGTTGTAGGTTGTTGAGCCATGGAGCCATGCCTTTGTGGAGGCATTAGAGTAGGTAGGCCTTAATGCTTGTAAGGCTGAGATCTAGATCCGATTTGTGGACTAGACCACCCATTGAATGTAATTGAACAGGGTAGGTAGATTGGAGGGAAGAGCTCGAAGAGCCCCCTCAGGTAAAAGATTGTATTGTATCTCATTTGAAAAAGGAGAGAGTGGGGAAGAGTTATAGTCTGCGAGTAGAGATCAGAAGAGAAGGAGCCGAGACCTTGTTACAGGCCGTACTTAGGAACACCATTATAAACAGGCATTTGCCATTTTAATATAAACAACAGTTTTTCCTGCATCTTTCATGTGTTGAATGAATGTTTGTGAGTGTTCTTTATGTCCTGTGAATGTATGTTATGTTTATGCATTTGTAGGGGTTGTTTTGGCTTCAAGCTTGAGAGGTCTTTAAGGATTCACACCAGGAGGGTGTGACAGAATACTGCGGGTTTTGATAGTCGTGCACAAAGGGTGCATTTCTAAACTCTGCGGAGTCAGACAGAGATGTGCCAGGTGGGCACAGAAGTTGAAATCAACAATTCAAAGGAAGACCTTAAGGTTGTTGAATACCTTGGAGGCAAGGTTGTGTATGAGAAAACACAGTTGCAGACAGAATCTCTGAGGAGTTCTGTGAAGATCTGCCAGGAGGGCATTGAGAAGGTGTAAGGAGTACACAGAAGATAGAACTGTTGGATTCCAAGAGGAAGGATCTCTGCAGGGTTGTTGAACACCCTGAAAGACTCAGCAAGAGGTTGCTTGAGCAAAGGAGTGCCAGGAAGGCATCATATTTCTCCATCTACAGGAGAAGGAAGAAGAGTAAAATCCCTTAGAGGTCTGAGTTCGTGAGTAAAGCTCAAGATGGACAGTAATTTCGTGTGCGAAGACTCTGCAGGAGCGCAAAGGTCAAAAATATCCAAGGATTTGAAGAAAAGCTCAGGAGTGATAGTGTTTTTACATGCGCAGGCGAGAACTCAAATTAAAGGAGCTCACAAGGAAAAGGATTCCAGGTCAAGGCCTTATGCATTTGGAACTCTTCCAAGGCTGGGAAGAAAAACGTCAGAGTTTGGGAGGAGCAACAGTTGTCGTTGGATGATCTGAATAGATCTGGACCGTTGAAGGTTTCCACGTCCAGGAGGTAGTACAACGGAGGAACGCATAGGAGAATCGATCTAAACCATTGGATCTTTCTTAGAACACCCGTCAGCCATCCGATCTGATAGAGAAGCAAGGGGGTTACGACTGTTTCCAAAGGTTCAAGCTCAGAAGATCGTGAGCCATCGGATCTCACTTATATACTCGTCAGTCGTGGGATCTGACAGGAGTTGCACGGGGGTTAAACCCTCACAAACATAGAAAAAGTCCCGAAAGGCGTCGGGATATTAGGATTTCAGAATTCGGGATATCGAAAGTCTCGAGGACAAGAGATTGGGTGACTTCATAATGAAAACCCCAAATTGGATCTGAGCCGTCCATTCATTAGGACACGTGGTAGAGATCAAGAACCCGTCGGTATTTTAGCTATCAAGGTTTTGAGTTGATAGAGAAATTATGACATCGAGGAATCACAAGTTGCGAAATCCTGAACTGAATCAGGACCGTCCTTCTGTTGATACACGTGGCGGTGATCAAGAGTTCGTCGGCATTTCGCATGTCGGGACTTCGGGGATCAAGAGGACAGGATGCAGAGCATTTCGGCATTTGATTTCGCGAAATCACGAAAAGATTGAGGACCATCCATCATAGGAGGACGCGTGGCGGAAATCCAAGAGTTCATGGAAAATCCCAATAGGAAAGTCCATCGACATATCGGGGTTCAGCATTTCGCGAATCCTGAAGATAGGAGACCCGCGCATTTCGGAACCACGAAGTCTGAAACCCCAACAAGGTGGAAAGCTCCGTTGTGGTGCCAGCTGACATCATTTTCATGATATCAGAGGTCGGGAATCAGAACTTTAGGAGTTCCGAGGGAAAGAACCCATAGGCATTTCGGTGTTTCAAAATCCGAAATCGCAAAATGACGAGGACCGTCCATCTCGAGGGAAAGCGTGGCAACAATATGGGTTTTCTAGGAAAATCTCGAAAAGCAAGGCCATTTCGACATTTCAGGAATTGGCACTTCGGGAATCGAGAGACCAAGAGGTCGGGCGCTTGAGTCGCAAAACCCCGAAAGGGACTGCGGTCATATAAGTGGAGGTCATGTGGACCAAAGGTATAGCCCAGGGGGGCTAACTGAAGTTAAAGTCGTTTTGGAAAATCGGCATATCAGAGATCAAGAGATCGAGAAGACAAAGGTTCTCGAAAACGGGAATCAGATAACCCCGAAACCCAAAATTTCTGTCAGGGAGAGATCAGGCATGTGTAGAAGTCGTGACAGGGGTAAAGTAGGGACATGTGGATCGGGTTTTTAACAGAGATTCCAGTAAGGAATCGAAAGAGCCACTTCGGCTCGAAGGTGAAATTAGAACGATCCTTAAGACCAGGAGGTCAGGCGTGGGACCTGCTGAGGTAGGTGCCTGGGTGCGTCAAGACTTTATTCGACTTTATCCACAAGGAGATAAGTATTTCATTGGAAGAATGACTTAATATAGATATTTATGAACTTTCTTCATACACAGTTCTATATTTATTTTCAGATTATTATCTAACTCTAGCTCACAATTGTTTTTACCAAAAACATATTTTTTCTCTTTAAATGTTTTTAAGATTTTAGATAAGATTTACAAATTGTTTAAATCATGTGCTCTTAATTGGAGAGTAACTATCTTAAAAAAAATTAACTGTGGTTGGGTATGTTATTATTTCTTATTGTTTATTTAATATTTAGTTACAGTATATATGCTAATATGTGTTATTTGTTTTTTTATTATTGTTGTTTATTGTTACCAATGTCTAAATTATATTTGGTGGAAAATATGTTTACAATATATTTTGTGGGAAATAGTATGTTGGAGGATGAGACTTAACTATTTTGGTATGTATGTCAATTTTGTTTTAATCACAATTTTTGAATTATGTATTATTTCGCATGTTTGAATTGTAAATTTTTAATTTTTGAATTCTGTTTTTTTGCAGGTTTGAATTATAGGTATGAAGTGATCACCATGGCTTAGAGTCTAGAATTTTGGAGTTAAATATCTTAGTTTTTGTTATCATCCTAAAATGGATGTGGAACTTATGTATTTTACAGTCTAACTATTCAGACTTTGATTATATATATATATAATTTTGGAATTCAAAATAACAATTTATTGTCTCATATTTGATTTCTCAAAGTTGATGGAAAAAAAGTGGCAAAGTTAACTAGTAATGAACTAATGTTTTGTATATTTTCCTTTTTACAATGCATTAAATTAAACATCAAACTCTTAAATATTTTTTTGCGATGTATTAATTTAAATTTTTCATTTTATGTTCACTCTGGACTACCAAAAATATGATTCTATTGACATATCTTCAAATAATTTTGGCAGAATAATTTTAACAGATTAATTTTATATTAAAATATTTTATTTTATTTCTAGTTACTAATGACCTTGTTGGTTACATAGACGCACTTAACCAATAAAAAAAAATTAAAGGAAAAACTAAAGAAAATATATGAATATGAGATCTGCTAAATAAATTGGTTACATATATGCACTTAACTAATAAAAAAAAACTAAAGGAAAGATAGGCATATGAGATCATAGATGCATTTAACTAATAAAAAAACTAAAGAAAAAACTAAATGAAAGATAAGCATAAGAGATCTGTTAAATAAATTGGTTACATGGATGCACTTAACTATTAGGAAAAACTAAATGAAACATAGGCATATGAGATCTGTTAAATAAATGAAAAGAAAAAATTTAAGTGAAATAATACAAGAATGTGTTGTTATTTATCTATTTAAGAATATGCAAAGTCAATAATACAAGAATGTATTGTTGTTTATATATTTAAGAATATGCAAACTCAATAGATAGACAAGAAAAAAAGTGAACTGCCAAATATATAAGATTGCATCATTGCATATCTATTTAAGAATATATGATAGTAGACAACATGTTAAACCATGCAAAAATTATTTGAGAATATATGGTAGTTACAAAAAACACTTTGAACATGCAAAACCTATGATGGTATGAACTGCACTAAAATGAAGAAATTTTCATGATGTACCAATTTCCTTTAAGAAAACTTGTGTTTGATTTTGGAAGGTAGCTAATGTGGAATTCAAAGGAGGAGGTATGCATTCAAGCATTGTGTTTTAGACATGCCAGGGAACAACACATACCCCTTGTACAACTCAGATAACATGTATGAAACAGAATTACATTAGGAAAGTGATTTACAGGCTATGGTTTAGTACTATTCACATAAATTGGAAGAGATGTTTAAATTGTTTTTAGTTGTTAGAATATTAATTTAAACAATGAAAAAAAAATTACCACTTAAAGAAGTCAATGCTCTCAAATCTAAGATAGAAGAGATGTTCAACTCTTCTTTGATTGGTGCAATAGTAATAAAAGTACAATTCTCAAGATAGAAGAGATATTCAAATTAATTATAGGTAATGTTTATACAATAAAATCTTGAGATATAAGAGATGTTCAACTCTTTTTTGGTTTGTGTGATAATAATAAAATCAAATGCTCAAAATGATGTGACAATAAAATAAAACCTTAAAATTGAAGAGATGATCAACTCTTCTTTAATTTTATCACATAGTCATTAAAAGAATTCTAAAGCTAGAAGAGATATTCACCTCAAAGTTCACATACCCTTAATAAAATAAAATCTCAAAATGAAAGAGATATTTTTCACTTTTCTTTAATTTTAAGAACAATAATTAAAAAAAATATTCAAAATAAAAGAGATGTTCAATTCAACTTTAATTTATATAATTCTTGTAAAATAAAATAAAAATCAGAATGAGTTAAAATTTGAAACAAAATATTATTACAATAGAAAATATAAAATATGTTTAACTTTTTAAAAAATTAATGCAATATTATTAAAATAAAATGGAAAAAAATACTATTGAAAAAAGTAAGTGTTCAATGGAAATGGTGTTTAACAATTTTTTAGTTTAAAATAAAATGCTCACGTATACAACTCAATTTTGATTGGTGTAATGCTCATAAAATAATTTTGATTGGTGTAATGGTTGAAAAACACAGATAAAATATGGTTGAACCATATTTTATCTGGTTTTTTTAAGAGTGATATGGAGTGTTTTATACATACCCTTTTTATAAATATCCTATTTGGAAATATGGTTGAAAATAGTCAAAACAAGTTATCAAATTATTGAATGTACTTTCAATGAAAAATAAAAAGTTCTAGAATGTACTTGTGCCACTTGTTTAAATATATCGTAATGGTATTCCATCTTCAATTATTCGTTCATGATCGACTTTGGACATTTTCCATTTTCTAATTTTTTTTTTTATTGAACTTCTATTAACTTTATGTGTGTTGCACATACCAAATGACTATATTGAAAACTTGTGACATCTGACTGATAGTCTTGAAAGTGAACATGAGTATCGGTTTGATGGGTTTCTTGAAAAAATATCCTTTCAATACAATGGATCCTCTTTCATATATAAAACTGTTATCATCAAAATCTTCTAATAGCCTCATCTTTTGTTGTGTGCATCACATCAAATAATATTTCACGTTTTCAGTGTTGTCTACAGGTGCAACAATGGAAAAAAAATCTCCTACAAATAATTGGATATATTGGACAACAAATAGTTCGTGTTAGATTATCACACAAGTACATCTACAAGTTATTTGAAAAAAATTAAACATAAAAATTACCTTCTCTAATAAGATCAAAAACTCTATCACCATCAATTGACACTATAGTTTCATTTCATTCCATCTCCTCTGAGCTTGCAAGTGGCATTTTCCCTTTTACATTAAGTTCGGTATGTCTCCAAGCTTTAACGTATTCTGCATTTTCATTTTCGCAAATATCTATGGATTATGTGTCCTCTATGCAAACAGAACAAAAACAAGAATCATTTCTTCTATCAAATGCAAAGACATTTTGAAAACATTTTTTTTTAATTGAATGTATTTTTCGTGTCCCAGGTATTGTACTGGCATCATATGATATTGATCTATTTACATCTTGGATTCAAACATACCAAAAAAACCTGCACAAGACAATAACTTGTTAACTTGAAATCTCTCAAGAAAATGATTGAAGTTTGAATATAAATTTGAACACGTTCAAATAAAAATATTCAGTGTACATGTGTAATATTTATATATAGACACACCTGCGCACATCCCTTGACGGATTATATTCATGGCTTAGCGCAATTTTTCACCATTCAACAACTTGTTCAGTGAATTCAAATCGATCATCATGAGGTCTCATATGATACCTTTGAAGTGCTCGTTTTATACATGCCCCTGCACCGTCGTTCTCTCCTTTTCCATGACCAGTCTCAAAAAATTCCAACAATGTGTAATGTTTAATTTTTTATGAAAATGACATAACCAATAGAATGATCGTGAAGATTTTAACTGATCCACACACCCATCTGACCATATTTAATGTCGATTGAATCCGATTTCACGTTATTTCAATGAATCATAAAATTTATCAAAACAATGTTGTACATAATGTGTGTCGTGTGCTCGATCATCACTTATATAAAAGTGATATTCTTTAATAACATGTCGATTATCGTTGGTTCTTTCTATGTTATCAAGACTCTGTTGATCATGTCTATATAGAACGTGGACAAATATCGTGACTTGATTAAAATGATAATATTCACTATGTATTTCTTTTTGTGCAGCGAATGTGTCATTCTCTGCAAAATCAACTACAGACAAAATTGTCCTTGGTGGAAACACTTCACGAGATTGTTTGAATTGTAGATCTTTCCATCGAGATCTATGTGAATGCTTGGTGTATTTATAAATTTCTTCCTCAAATTTCTTCAAAAAATATATCACATAGATTTTATCTACATTCAAATCAATCCATTTGGAAATAACATATGAACAATGTGGAGTCGTGTTGTTGATATATTCATATCTCTTCCAATTGACACTTATATTAGAAAATGATTGATCATTCATATCAATATGATACTTTGAATGAAACAAACTTAGATTTCCACAACGATCACATTTATTTCCACCAACACATTTTTTTTTGTAAAATAAATCATCATCTTCTCTTTCACATAGAAT
>SNQJ01S0141809.1:0-24780 GCA_010110895.2 Picea sitchensis | reverse complement strand
ACACTGGTGTATTGTGTATGTGTGTGATTGTTTATTTATTACTGCTCATTATTGGATAATAATTCTACATTGATATAACATTTGAAGAAAAATGATTATAATTACGTTATTACTGATTCACCCCCCCTCTCAGTAATCCAACATTGTCAACTATCCCAACTGCTTGATGACCTCTCTTGAGATGAGGTTCTTCTGGCTACCACTATCAACAATAAAATGTAGCAGGGTCCCCTTCACCCACATATGTGAATGAAAAAGGTGCCCCCCCTCTTTAGGATCTGTTGGTTCTTCTGGTTGAATTGTTGCAGTTGCAACAATAGCAGTGGGGTCTGTGTTGATGATCTGTCTTTTACTAGTATTTTCAGAATCAGATTCTCAATCAGGGTTTGACTCCTTGTCTTTGATTTTGGCCACCAATGACTGTTTTGAGCGACATTCATCGGTGTTGTGCCAGGGGATTTTTTGGAAATCACACCATTTTCCATTGTCCTTCTTCATCTTCCCATGAACCTTCTTTTCATATGTCTTAGACTGGTTTTCAGGAAGTTGTTTGTTAGGGCCATCTTTTTTTGGTTCTTGTGGATTTGCAGATCCGAACTCCCATTTGTTTTTGTGTCTAAATTTCTGCTTGATTTTAACAACATATCAATATGCAACACCGAGTGATGAGATATCTATAAAATCCATTTCAGTTTGGATGTATCTATGTAGAGCCCCATGATATTTCAGAACCAAATGTCACTCGAAGTCTTTGATACCCATCTTGGTGCATAAGGTATGGAAGGTATTGGTGAACTCCGACACTTCTTGGCCCCTCTCTTGTTGTAGTGTGGTCCATATAATGTAATGGTCTTCATAGTTTCCAACAAGGTAATATTGTTCCTTGACTACATCCACAAAAAATTCCCAAGTGGGATCGACCCCATATATTCCAGAATCCTCTGTGGAACTTTGCTTCCAATAAGTTTCCCACCAATGTTTGACATGGGGGAGAGCCTTAAGGAGTGCGAAGGTGATCTTTTCCCTGTTAGAAAAATGGTGAAAATAAAAATAACCTTCTAGCAGATTTAAACATTTGTCTAGGGCATCCGCATCTATCTTATCTTCAAATATGGGAATATAAAAATTAACCTGTACCTTGAAAGGCGAGGTTCCTCCAAAGTGGTCGCTTGATGAAGATGTGTCAGTTGTTATCGACAGGCGTTGAAGGATGTGGGAAAAATTCTCCATCATTTTGTCCCTCTATCGTATGAGAGCTTGCTCAAGTAACATATTGATAGAATCGCCTTATTTTCCTTCGCCATTGAGGATTTATTGGGTGTGCAAGAGAGATTGTCCTCAAGAGAGGAAATATGGAGACCCAACTTTCTATACTTAGACCTCGTCGGGGGCATGCACTGAAAAATGATCAAGAGAAGCCTACTTTGATACCACTGATCCATATTATTTTCGGCATGAAATGAGAGTGGAGATATAATGAAGAAATATACAAATATTTCTCGGACATCCAATAATATAATAGAAATATATCATATATGAAACCATAAGCATAGATATACAGTCATACACAATTTCTATTAATGAGCGAAAATGTACAAAGACTGTAAAAATACGAAGTGAGAGACTCACTAGAATGGTGGTAGCTTATCTCTGAGAAGAGATGTGATGGCTACTCACATTCACAATAAGATGATTATTAAAATGAGGCTCGAAGGGCCTTTTTAACATAATGAAAATCCAAAACCCTAACCCCAGAAGATGAAAATCCAAAAGGTTTGCGGGCCCCAATGGGGGTAGTTGATACGCCAACTTCCCGGGGGCGTACCTTTTGCATACGATCTCTATTTGGGGTGCTTGATACATTGTTGGAAAGGTCTAACTGAGAAGAAAATTTTTCGATTGGCTCGGGTTATTGTTGTTGGTAGTCACCTGGGCCCCAAATCCCAAAAAAACGTCATTTAGGGCCTCAAAACGACCCCGAAAGTTTGGAACCCGAAAAACTGTCGAAAAACTGCCAAGATGGAAAACTGTTTTTCTAGCCCGTGGAATAGGTGGGTGGCCACCGATATCCACCTGGATCAAGATGTCATGGTCATTGTGACCAATATGGCTGCTACATGATCTTCTAATTCTTATGTTCTACTTCAATATTCCACTCTCAATGCTCTACTCTCCTATGGAACAATACTCATTGCAATAAGAATGGAACCCCTTCATTTCCCAGCGACTTGATATTTAACATAGGTTGATAGTCGACTAGGGTCAGGGCTTCCTCAAAACCCAATTAATGTTACAATTTTGTACCCTCTAGAATATTATTCAAACTACAGAAGTGGATAGCTCCACATGTGTGAGTAATGGAAGCAAATGTTGCATCCAGTCAATACGACATAGGTCAAATTGCAGAAGGAATGTATACATATGAACTCCACTTTATTTGATATTCATATTGTTGGAAATATCTCAAAGTGTAGAACAACATCCAGAGGCTAGGAGCTATTCTTGCAAATTTTTTACCTCAAAATGTTTGTTTAAGGCCTCAAATGGGATTCAAAAAGTTTTGGACTCTAAATCTCCAAAGTGGAACCAACCCTTAAAATGGGCCATGTTATCACACAAGTTGTAGGTTAGGAAAATCCCGACCCAACCACCAATTGGCAACAACTAAGAGAACACCTACCCACTATCACCTTAGGCAATTTTTCCCATCACTTTAGAGGTGAGGTAGTCACCTCAAGGGGGAATCCTAGTGACCCTAGGGGAATTGATATGGAAAATGATATATATGGATGGAATCCCCTAAAGGTCAAGTTTCTATATGGAAAAAGGGAACTTAGAGATGAGTCCAGAGGGTTTCTTAAGGTTTCTTATGATTTGAGTAACCTACCAAGTGTTAATACTTGCCAAGACACAAAGAAAACCAAGTATATGATATAATATGTTAGTTGGAAAATAAATTTAATATTTTTGTCCCTAATTATATAAAAATTCAATGATCTATATCATCATATAGAAAATAATAAAGGCTGCACAATAAGTGCTAAAAGTGCAATTGAATAAGCAAGAGACAAGCTAGTGAAAGCTAGCTTAACTCAACAATGATAAATCAATAATTAAGAACAAAAGCAAGGTTGAAACAAAATATTATTGAAATGATATTTATCAGGCTTATGGATGTATCAAACCAAAATTTATAACAAAAAAAAAAGCCAATGAAAATCACTTCTAACTAGCTCAAAAGGTGCGCTAGGGTAAATAGTTTGTTAGGGAAAAGTTGTATCCAATTCCTAAGGTTAGTATTGGATTTATCTAGGGTTAGAGAGTTATTTTTATGCAACCATAATGGTTTTAGTTTATTTTTGTAAAACAACAATATTTAGTGTATGAAAGAGGATGCTTCAATGAGGCAAGAAATCCTAGGGCTCACAGAACAACTTCCAAGCGACATAACTTTAAAACTTGAAACTTTCACGTTTACAAATGCAACACTTTATTTCTCCAATGTAACTAATAGTTCCTTTGATTATGGGTTAATGGGGTCAATATAAAAGATCTATGGCTACTACCTCCTTGCGGGTATAAATCCTCATATTCCCCAAGGCCAGTAACCTTAGCTAGGATTTATATAAGGGGTGTATGCCCTTATACTTCCTTAGAAAACCCTTGCAAACATACATTCTATGCTTAAAATTATGATGGAGATAAAGTAGGGGTGTATGAACTTATACTCCCTACCTAGCCTTAGCAAATTCAACCTTGATGTTTGAATTACAAATGATAACAATAAGTAAAAGGTTTACCAATACAAATAGCAACAAGATGGACCATAACATGCCAAGATAACCACCACAATAGAAAAATAATGACCTCCAAGAGTAGCGCATCGTCATCATCATCAACTCCACAACCAAACAAAAACCATATCATAGCACAAGATAGCAAAAAGCCTCAAGGGTAGCGAAAATTTCAGTCCAATACTTCTCACAATGGGAGAGTTATGATATAAAATGAGATCTTATGATCTCTATTTATAAAATAATGTCACTAACATAGTTTGTCCACATGATTTTAGGGTAAACCACAATATTATGGGTCAACATCCCTAATATTTCCCCTTTACAAAATAATATTAAAAAATTCATTCTAATTTTACTTTTTTCACAAATGGAAAACCCTAAGAGTGATGTCACCCCTTTAGGAGTGACATTTTGGCAGTTTTACGCCAAACATAGAGTTGGAGATGATAGGGTTGGGCCTCCAAAGGTCATGTGTCTCCAATAAAACCCTTTATTTCATGATCCAAGGGTTCTTTCCTTCAAAATGTGCCATGTGTACACCTCACCACCTTAAGCCCCTCAAGCATGACGCCAAGCCTCCAAAGGTGACATTTTTCCTCTCCTAGGAAAAATGCTTGGCATGCAAGGACTAGGTCATGTCATCCACAATGTCTTCTAGGCCTCAAAAGGTATGTCTCTCTCATATGGCATGTGAACCCTTGGCATCCAACCTATGGGATTCAAGTCCCATGGAAGCCCAAGCTAGGCGTGTTCCTTTAAAAATTTCCACCAACTAGGTCTTGTAAAGAGACAAATAAGCATGCTCTCCAAGGATCTCAAGTAAAAATATCATGATGAGTAAATCAAATCAATAAATGACCCACCTAAGCATGTGCATCAAATATTACCCTGTCAAACAAGTAAGTTCTCAAAGACATTATGCAACTTGCCAAGCTTGGATATGGGAGGGTTGATGAGGTGTCCTATTGGGTAGATATTTCCTAGGTGAAGGAGTGTTTCCCAAGTGATCCCTCTCTAAGACATATAAAGTGGATGAAGTGGTTAAGGATAAAGACTCAATGGGCATGGGGTTCATGACATACAAGGGGTTTTAGTGTCTCATTCATGGGTGCCTTTGTAGAGGGTGTGTGGCACATTCATCCGCAATGCATTTTTTCCAAGCCCATTGCTTTTCCATTCTTTGTTTATTTCATGTTTTAGGGATGAGTTGAAGGCCATTTTCCTGGTGTGGTGTCTAGAGAATGACATATACCTTGTGAAAATAAGAAGGTTGTCCTGTGATGAGACCCCCTTTCTCTTAGTTGTACAACTGAGAGCCACTACCCTAGCTTGGTGGCGAGATGATGGTAATGTCATACTGCTAGATACCCTAGGTTGGATCATGATGAGACCTCCTATCCTCCAACTGTTATGATCCAAATACTTTCATAAAAAAACACCATAGATATTCAAATAATAATATAGAATAAAAACACTCTTTATTATAAGAAAACCATTGAGGTATGGAAACACCATACAATGAATCCAATTATGGAAGGGATCCTCTCATGGTCACTTGCCTCTTCAAGGCGGAATCCTCCTATCGAGCTACATGCTCCCAATACAATAATTCTCCTCCCCCATTACAATTCTTGAACCCATTTATATAGTGCTACCAACCACCTAAGTGTTGGGTATGTGTTATATTCTTTGCATGTGTGTGTGTGTGGGTGCGTCAGATACGACAACTGCGTCTGATGATCCCTTCACCTAGATCGTCAGACGCAGTTTTTGGGCGGTTTTTTCTATTTTTAGCGGATTTTGCTATTTTTAGCTGATTTGTAAATTAATCCCGGATTAAGGGATTAGGGTTTTGGTATCTACGGAATACCTAAAAACATTGTATATATTGTATGGCGAATGGTGAAATTGTGTATACATTGTATGGCTAATGGTGAAATTCGCTATAATGAAAATAAGAAAGGTTTCCCAGTTGAGGTTTTCTAGTATAAAATCTTTGTGTACTCTATGTATGAGCCATTGATTAATTTCTGTATTGCTTAAGCACCTATATGCATTGCTTGCTTTACTGGGCAGGTTTAAAACTTACATGTGGTGGTATCAGAGCACGCTTTGGCCTTCCGTAGGACGTACTTTGTTTCACTAAGGGTTTGCCCTGGCTCTGATGAAATTCAAGTGTATCTTGGGTCCGTGGATAAACCTAGGTTCAAGTGGGATATTTTGAAGAGGATATTTGAGTAAAGTAAGAGGAATGGCAAGCCCATCTAGAATCGAGATAGAGAAGTTCAATCCAGAAAACTTTGAGCTATGGAAGCTCAAGATGGAGGACCTTCAGACAAAGAACAATGGATAGTTGTGAGTCCCAAAACAATTATGATGGGTATGTATAAGGAATAATGGGAGAAACTCAAAAAAAAAAAAAAAAAAAAAAAAAAAAACTACTAGTACACCAGTTACCGGTATGTCAAAGGATTGGGACAAGTTGGATAGAAGAGCAAGGAGTACCATTCGACCATGCCCCTGAAGATTCAAGTAGTTGTTGAACAGCCCCCGAGAATCTACAACCAAGGAAACTATGGGATAAGTTAGGGACCCCATCAATCAAAGTACCTCGTAAACAAGTTGTTTCTTCGAAGAAGTTGTATCATACCTAGGATGAAGATGGAGATTCTGTGACGTAACATCTAAATGCCTTTAATAAACTGGTAAGTCAACTTGGATCTAATAATATTACGATTGCAGAAGATAAGGTATTACTTTTTTATTTTCTTTGCCATACTCTTGGGATAACATGGTTGTAGCAATAGGTAGTACCACTCAATCTACATTGAAGTATGAGGATGTAGTTAAATCCTGTTATCCCAAGAGATGAGGTGAAAAAGCATGGATGGTCACAAATATCGTGATGATTTATAGGTGAGGGCATACCTAAGACAGAACCCCGTAAGCCTCGATGGAGATCTAAATATAGCCGTGTAGATCTAAGTCCCTAGGAAAATCTTCAGGAAATGTCGGAAGTGTGGTAAAACAGGTACTATAAGAAAGATTGCAAGTCTAAGAAGGTTGGAAAACCAAAGGGATCTGATAGTACCCTCTCATCGACGTGAAAACCTCCAATCGAAGAAGCTGAGGTGATGTTTACCTAGCATCTACAAGTACACATGCACCATGGTGTATGGTTGATCAATTCGCATCATACCATATGACTCTCACAGGGAGTGGTTCTCTAATATGAAAATATGATGGTGGTGATGTATCTCTAGGGAGATGACTCGGACGGAAAAATCTTGGACGGAAGGTTGTTGTCGCTAAAATGATGTAGCATTAGGAACTCTTCCGGGTTCTACTACATTCCAAAACTAGCCAGAGCCTAATATATGTGGGGCAAGTTGGGTGATGCAGGAGTGGAAAACTATATTTGAAAAGGACACCTTGCAAGATGGCACGAGGAGCAATGGTGTTGATGAGGGGAGTTTGTCGTGGAACTCTGCATGCTGTTGGAAGAACTTATACCAATGGGTGAATAGCCTGTTGTCCTTGAGCAAAAATGAGGATATTGACTACTACCGCCCTTAAAAGAAGACCCGTCATGGCATCATCAAAGACCTGTGGGTATTACTGGAGAAAAGGGAATTCAACATTACACGCAAAGGTATTGATCGAAGGTAGCGTCTAATTTCACTCGGATTTTGGATTGAAAATTGCATATATGGTAAAATCGGTAAGATTCCCGAACTGCGCTACAAGAGCGTGAGGGGATCTTAGAGTTGATACACGTTGATGTGTTTGGACCTGTTCATGTTCCATCCCCAAAAATTGCATTATGTTTCATCATCTATAGATGATTTTTCAAGGAACACGCGGATTTTATTTTCTTAGAAAGAAATCTGAGGTATTTGATAAATTATAGAGTTTAAGGCTCGTAGAAAATCGGTTTAGAAGAAAAATAAAGGTATTGAGAACAGATAATATGGAGAATCATGAAATGAATTCAAGAATTTTGTAAGAAGTGTGGAATAGCAAGGCGTAAGACTACTCCATACACCCCTACTCCAATGGAGTTGCGTAGCGGGATGAAATCGTGACACCCATGGAAAAAGCAAGGAGCATGTTCGGGCCAAAAATATTAGAACAAGAATTAAGTGGGCGAGGCGTTGAGTACATCATGTTACCCGGTCAATCGATCAACTTCATCAAGCATGATCAACCTCCACATGAGGTATGGTCCTGCAAAGAAACCCCTCTCTTCAACATCTTAGAGGTTTGCCAGGGATGTTTATGTACATGTTCCAAAGAAAATAGGAGTACTGATAATAAAGGTCAAAAGTGTATCTTTATTGGTTATAAAGATGGTGAAGGTTAGTGTCAACCTAACCAAGAAAATTGTTTACAAATAGATGTTTTTTTAGAGGTAAAAGATGTGACCAAACATGAATTCCCACCAAATGCAAGACTAACCCGAAAATAGAGCTTGAGTTGGAGAATGCAAAATCTGAATCATCCTAAGAAGAGGAAGCAGAGGAAGCGTAAGGTAAGAAGAAGAACCTCATACCCCGTATTGAGGAGATCAATGAGATGTGAAGGCAAACCAAAAGGTATAGTCCACTTGATTTCCATTCCAATTTTGTTTCATCTATTACTGATGATGATCCTTAACCGGCTGGAAGCAAAGAATTCAGAGGATATTAAACTCGGAAGAAGGCCATGGTTGAAGAAATGGATGCCTTGGATAAGAAATGAGGTATGGATATAGTTGAGCTTCCAACCGGAAGAAAATCAGTTGGTAGCAAATGGTTAATCAAGAAGAAGTTTAACGCGTAAGTTGCAAAGTGGGAGAAATACAAAGCCTGTTAGTAGAAAAGGTTATTCCTGTGTAGAGGGAATTGACTTTGTGAGATATTTTCTCCGTTGCTAAGTTAACTTCATTAGATTTATTATCTACTGTTGTTGCTTTTGATCTTGAAGGGAAACAAATGGATGTGAAGACAACATTCCTACATGTAGATCTCGAAGAAGAAATTACATGAAGCAACCGTAAGGCTTTGTAGTGAAGGGAAAGAAAGAGCTAGTCCGGTGAGCCAAAGAAGTCACTATATGGTCTCAAGAAATCACCGAGGATGTGGTACCAAAGTTTCCATTACATACATCCTTGATTGGGATTTGTAAGAAGTGTGGCTGATCGATCGTGGTATATTCCATAGGTGTTGGTAATCACTTCATTTATATATAAGTTGTATGTTGATGACATGTTGTTGGTAGAAGCCAACATGGATGTTATCAAGGAGGTGGAATCAAAGCTATCCTCCAAATTTGACATGAAGGGATCTTGTTGCTTAACTTCATTCTTCGAATGGAGATTAAAAGAGATCAAAAATAGGAAACTCAAGTTGAATCAAAGAAAATATGTTGAAACGATATCGCTAGAGTTTGAATATGCATGGAAGTAAACCGGTCAAGGTTCCATTCCTATAGGTGTAAAGTTATTCTGTAGGACTGTCCCAAGACACATGAAGAAGAAGAGGACATGTCCCATGTTCCATATGCCAGCAGTAGCTATGTTTTAACATGCAATGGTTATTACTAGACCGACATTGCACATGTAGTGGGAGTTTCTATGTGTATATGTCAAAACCGTGGAAGGAGCATTGGACAAGAAGAAAGAGGGTCTCTCGTATCTTCGTGGCACCACCCGCTATGGATTGTGCTACCAAGGAAGACCAGATTGGACAGAGTGGTGGACATACATGGCTTTGTTGATGCGCATCATCGAGATTTGGATCAGAAGATCTACAAGTGGGTACAAGTGGGTATGTGTTTAACCTATTTGAGGAGCAATCATTGATGAGAAAAAGACAGTTGTGGTGGCACTCTAACCACGTGTTTTGAATACATGGCGCCCACTCATGCAAGCAAGGAAGTAGTATGGTTACAAAGATTGTGTTCGTGTATTGGGTTATGGCCAACAGGTGATATTAGACCTGCGATACTGAAGCGCAACATTCCTGCAAAGAACCCATCTTATCATTCAAGACAGCATATTGATGTTCAAGATCACTTTGTGAGAGACATGGTTGAGGAAAAGAAGGTGTTGGTCGGAAAAGGTTGACACTTTGAAGAATGCATCAGATTCATTGACAAAGTCTATGAGCACTAAGAATTTCTCTTGTTGTAGAGGATCTATTGGCATTGTTGCCTTGGATTTTTTGACTATATAATCCCTTGGACTATATAATCCCCTGGACCCCCTGGATGCAAAAGAAAACAAATGCGGGAGAATGTTGGGTATGTGTTATATCTCTTTCATGTGTGTGTGTGTGTGGTGCCGATGACGAAGAACTGCTGCCTAACGATCCCTTCACCCAGATCGCCTTTAATGCATTTTGGGGCTGCTTTGCTATTTTTACGGATTTTGCTATTTTTAATGATTTTGTAAATTAATCTTTGATTAAGGGATTAGGGTTTTGCATCTACTAATACCTAAAACATTGTATATAATGTAGCGCTTTTGTATGGCGAATGGTGAAATTCGATATAATGAAAATAAGAAAGGTTTTCCCGATTGAGGGTTTCCGGTAAAAATCTCTGTGTACTCTGTGTATGAGCCATTGATTAATTTCTGTATTGCTTAAGAATCTATATACATTGATTTACTTCGCAAGTTTAAAACTTACACTAAGAACATTTTATAGGAGGAACCTTCTGGAAGTAGAACCTTCTAAGAAGTCCTCTTACATTTATTATATCTAACTACCATAGTGGGAATTATTTAATACTATAGTGGACCTAGTCCACCTTACATTGAATGACCTCCATTATTATCACTATGGGCCCTATAACTACACTACACCAACTACCCCCCTAAGCATTCTATCATTTATTATTGTGGGTCCCATTTTTATTACAGATAAATGTTTCATTTCTTTCTTGGGGGATCCTTGGATGAAGCATATAGAAGGTTTATATATAGGGTTTTCTCTTTTACCCAACAAAAATCCCTTTGGGCCTTCAACCGCTTCTTCCCATAGAATGAGGGACAACCCCTTCTTGGGTCAATGCACCCTAAAATCGCAAGAGACAGGGAAATGGGGGTTTAAGTGATGAAAAGTGTTAAGTATGGTTGGGAATGGTACAATGACTCTTCAAGGGAGTTCCCAGTATCAAACCCATTCCCGAGGAATACCACTTATTGGGGAACAATGTAAACCACCAAGGTGAAACGTGGAAAAAGGAAAAATGTCCAAGAATATGTCATGAAATCTAAAGTAGTCTAATATTGATTCGGATTTTATGAGCAGAAAAAAATGAATACATATTATTATCAAAATATTCTTAACACAAAATAACAGGTATACAGTAAAACTGGTTTCTATTCAATAAGGAGATAAACTAAAACTGTAAAATGCAGCAGAAAACACGCTTGCTAGAATGGTGGTGGCTTATCTCTGAGAAGAGATGTGACAAATGTGCTCATTTGTAAGAAGAGGACTACAATGAGGTTCTGAAGACCTTTTTACAATAAATATTAATTCCCAAACCCTAGACATCCAAAAACCTAACCCTAGGAGATGAAGCACCAAAATTCATGTGGGCCTCGTTGGGGTAAGTTAGTACATCAACTTCCTGGGGTCGTAATGTTTGCATACGATCTCCATTTTAGGTGCATGATAGCCCATTGGAAAGGTCTAACAAAGAAAAATTATTTTCGAATGGCCCAATTAAGTGCCTGAGGAAGTCACTTGGGCCCCAAATCCCCAAAAAATGTTGTTTAGGGCCTCAAAATGACCTCGAAAGTGTGGAACCCGAAAAACTGCCAAGGTGGAAAACTAATGTTCGAGCCAGTGGAATAGGTGGGTGGAGACCAATATCCACCTAGATAAATCCTCCTTCTTTAGGAATCAATGGTCTCCATTGTGTTGAGTTCCCCCATCAAATGAGGAAATTTCTGTTGAATTTGGCCCCGGGTGAGCCACTTGCATTGGTCTAGGAGTTGCCCGACTTTGACAAGTCGATAAAGCGGGATCCTTTGCTGGCGAGTTCCTGTGACCTATTTTTCCAGAATATGATCATTGGATGCCTGTTGTATGAGGTCAGGTTTGAGATCTGTTGGTGTTAGTTGTTCTGCTACCTCTGAGGTGTTCAATAATGGTGGGAAATAAGGTCGAAGGAGATCCACGTTGAACATTGGGTGCAAGCCAAGGAAAGGAGGAATGTTGAGCTCAAAATAATTATCACCCATCGCCTTGGTGATAGTGTATGACACATAACTGAGTGGGAGAAGATTCTGATGGGGTCCTATAAGGCGTTATTTCTGCAAGTGCAACCAAAATTTGTCTCCCACTTGAAACTTATGTGGTACTCAGTGTTGATCATGGCATTGCTTGTACTTGTCATTGGACTGCTTTAGGATATCCTGGACCTATTGTAAGATGTGTTGGATCCGCTCAATGAACCGAGTGGCTTTGTTAGCTTCAGTTGGAGTAGGATATGAGTCGACCAAGGTGACTACAAGGGGTAGTGCAACATCTATGGGACCCAATGGTTGGAATCCCAACCCCACCTGAAAGGGGTTGTGGCCTGTTGAGCTATGCATGGCTCAGTTGTAGCTATGTTGGACATAGGGAAGACTCTCATCCCATGTGTGAGGGTGCTTGGAATTATACATGCGCAATATATGCTCGATCATTCGATTTATGACCTCAGTTTGGCCATATGTCCGGGGGTGGAAGGTTGTGGATTTGGTGAGCTTGGTGTCCAGCAGTGACCATAGGCTTGACCAGAATGTGCTGAGAAATCGACTATCCTGATCTGAGACAATGGTTTGTGGGATTCCAAAATGTACCCAGACTCGTTCAAAGAAGATCTTGGTAGTGGCCTCTGTTGTGATGCTCTTCTTGCAGGCGGTCAGAATTGCCATCTTAGAAAAGCGATCAACAACCAAAAAAACACAATCATTTCCCTGCTTGGTGGATGGGAAGCCCAACATGCAGTCCATTGAGATGGATTCCCATGGCCTGTCAGGAGTAGGCAGAGGGGTGTACAAGCCCTATTTCTTAGTGGTCGGTTTGGAAATAGTGCAGGCAGTGCAAGACCTGATATACTTGCTGACCTCCTGTCGAATTTTTGGCCAGTGGAAATGTTTCTACAACATTTCCATTGTCTTTTCAACGTCGAAGTTTCTTTCCACTCGACTATAGTGGGCTTGCTATATCAGCTTCGCTCACTCACTTGATGGAATGCATATATGGCCCAGATGACACAACAACCCATCCTGAAGATGGAAATTATCAACAACTCCGTTTGTGCCCAACATTCGGTAGGTGGTGAAAATTTTTGGGTCTGTCTCATAGAGTTGGGGACATCCAGAGGTCTCATGGCCCCAAGAGTCTAGCATCATGGTGAGTGTTGTGACTGGCGGTCTTCTGAGGAAATCAATGATGTGATTGGTGCTTCTTGTTTTATACTTGATGTTGAGGTGGAATTGTTGCAAGTATTTGGACCACTTCTGATGGTGGTCATTCTGCAATTTTCCTTGTGTCTTCATGAACTACAGTGGCTTATGATCAGTTTGGATGGTTGTCTCCTTCCCAAGAATGTAATGTGTGCACTGGAAACAGGCTTTCACAATGGAGTACATTTCTTTGTCATAAGTAGGGTACTTACAGAAAACATATGATAGTGTCTCACTATGATAGGCCACGAGGTGGTCATGCTAAGTGAGAATGACGCCCACAACATATTCTGAAGCATATGTCTTGATATCAAAGGGTTGTTGCAGGTCTAGTAGTGAAAGTAATGGGGCTGAGCACAAATGTTGCTTCAAATAATCGAACGCTTGTTGTTGGGACTGAACCCACACAAATATTTCCTTACCACCACCCTTGTTTATTTGGCTGAGGGCCCATGCAATATGGGAGAATCCCAACACAAACTTGTGGTAGAAATTGCCAAGGCCCAAGAAGCTTCAAAGCTCAGTGAGTGTGGTTGAGGCTAGCCAGTCACATATGACTTTGATCTTGGTTGGATCCACATGTATGCCATGTTGATCAATGATGTATCCCAAGTAATGGACCCTGTCCATGCCTAAGGAGCATTTTTCCAAGTTGGTGTATAGCTTGCACTACTGCAAGGTGTGCAGAACCTGTTGAATACGCTGCAAGTGTTCTTTCCAAGTATTTTTGTAAATGAGAATTTCATCCAGATACACCACTACAAAAGTATTGGTGAATGGTCACAGGATATCATCCATCATACTCATGAAAGTGGCTGGAGCATTTGTCAAACCAAAGGGCACGGCCAACCATTCAAAAATACCTTACTTTGACTTGAAGGCAGTGTTCCATACATATGTATGTTCTATCAGGACCTGATGGCAACCATAATTCATATAAGTCTTACTAAAGTATTTGCCCCCCATGAGTTGATAAAGGAGATCGTTGAATTGGGGAATTGGGTACCAATTTCTGACTGTGATTTTATTCAGGGCTAGATAATCAATACAGAGTCACCAGGTTCCATCTTTCTTCTGTACCAACACGATTGGGCTCCCGCATGGTGATCAGTTGGGACAGATCTGCCCCTTGTGGAGAAGTTCTTGGATCTGTCACTTGATATCCTCATTCTCTAATAGGGAACGATGATATATTGACCCATTTGGAAACAGTGTGTTGGGGGTCAGATCGGTGAGGTGCTTGACCTGATAGTGTAGAGGTACCCCGGTAGGTGAGGAGAAGATATCCAAGTATTCTTCCACGACCTTATCTACATGCTTCTGCTGTGTGGAGAGGTCGGCCACAAAGACCCTATATGTGGCTATGATATTTCGCTCATTCTGAGAGCGAATCACAAAGAAGACAAAATTCCTTGTCTAGGAGATGACCTTCCTGCATTTCTTGGAAGAGATCAGGGAAATAACACTAGGCGGGACTTCCTCAAGTATCCTGTACAATTTCTTATTCAAAGTAATAATAACATTGCAAGTCTTAGAATCATATACAACATGGTGTTTCCATAAATATGGTTGGCCCAAAAGAACATTACAAACTTCAAGAGGGGAAACATTACACAATACCTCATCTTTGAAGGGCTTGATGTCGTATGACAAGAGATATTGTTGGATGATGTAGATGTCGCTTCCTTGGTGGAGTCATCCGATGGTGTAGGGTTGTAGGTGTGGCATTGTCGGTAGGGCGAGTTGTTTCAAAACCTATGCTGAGATGAGGTTCTTCTCACTACCATTATCAACAATGAAGTGCAATGGGGTACCCTTCACCCACATCTGTGAATGCAAATGGTGTTCTCCTTCCTCTGGATCGTCTGGTTCACTGGGTTAGAGCTTGGTGGTAGCAATGGTAGCAGTCAGTTTTGCATCAATGATTTGTCTCCCCCTTTCTGTTTCTGAATCAGAGTCAAAACCCACATCTGATTCAAAGAATTTCACCTTATCCACCAACAACTTCTTTGAGCGACAATCAACATTGTTATACCACGGGCTCTTATGGAAATCACACCACTTCCCAATATCTTTCCGTGTCTTTCTGGTGTCCTTCTTTTCTTTCGACCTGGATTGGTTTTCCTAAGGCGATCTGTATTTTCTCTGTCCTTTGTTCTACAGGTTGGGGACACCTTTTCCTAGATTTTATTGTGAGGGGTTCCCAGGCCCAAATTTCCACATCTTTTGTTTGATCTTTTGTTCAATTCTGACGACATATCAGTAGGTTGTGCCCAAGGATGAGATGTCCAAAAACTCCATTTCGTCTTTGATGTATTGATGCAGACCGTCGTGATACTTGAGCACCAGATGTCGCTCAAGATCTTTGATACCCATCTTGGTGTGCAAGGTATGGAAGATATTTGTGAACTCAGGCACTGCTTGGTCTCTTTCATACCACAATGTGGTCCATTTTTTGTACAGGTCGTCATAACTTATAATAGGGTAGTATTTTTCCTTAATAAAATCCTTGAAGGAATCCCAGGTGACCATGACTATAAATAATGAGGGTTCCTATATTTCCTTTTTCTCCTAGAAATTTTCCCACCAATCTTTGACATGGGGAACGACTTTGAGGAGCACAAAAGTAATCTTTTCTCTATTCGAGAAGTTATGGACAGATAAATACCCTTCTAGCAGATTCAACCATTTGTCTACATCATCTACGTCTATTTGACCTTCGAATATAGGAATATAGAAGTTGATTTGTACATTGAAGGGGGGAGTACCTTTGTTTGAGGAAGATGTGTCACCTGTTGGTAGTCGTCGAAGGATTTGCGCAAAACTATCCATCATCTCCTTCCTATCTTGCATGAGGGATTCCTTGAGAAACTTTTTGAAGGGATCTCCTGTCTCGTCTTCTTTATTTTCTCTCGCCATGAGAGGTTGCTTGGGTGTGCGAGATATTTTTTCCTCAAGATAAACAAGCTCAAAACCCAATTCTTTGTACCCTGACCTCGTTGGGGACATGCATTAAGAAATACAAGGAGAAGACTGCTCTGATACCACTGATATGGATTTTATGAGTAGAGAAAAATGAATATAGATTATTATCAAAATATGCTTAACACAGAATAACATATATACAGTAAAATTGGTTTCTATTCAATAAGGAAATACGTTGAAAATGTAAAATGTAGCGGAAAACAAGCTTGCTAGAATGGCGACGACTTATCTTTGAGAAGAGATGTGAGGGCTGAGATAATTCACAAGAAGATGAATATAATGAGGATTTGAACACCTTTTTACAATAAAGATGAATTACAAAACCCTAAACATCCAAAAGCCTAACCCTAGGAGATGAAGCACCAAAAGTCATGTGGGCCCCGTTGGGGTAAGTTAGTACATCAACTTCCTGGGTTCGTAACTTTAGCATACGATCTTCGTTTTAGGTGCACAATAGCCCGTTGGAAATCTCTAATTGATAAGAACGATTTTTGACTGGCCCAGGTTAGTGATTTTGGCAATCAACTGGGCCCCAAATCCCCAAAAAACATCGTTTAGGGCCTAAAAACAACCCCAAAAGTTTGGAACTCGAAAAACTGCCAAGGTGGAAAACTGTTTTTCGAGCTAGTGGAATGGGTGGGTGGCCAACGATAACCACCTAGATCAAAGATAAAACATACTCAAATGACTCAAATATTGAAATGACACTCAACATAATACCTCAATTGTACCTCATGGAGCAAGGCTCAGTGCCTCTCGGAAGCCAATTGGTGTGGTGGATGCCATATCAAAAACTTGACCTCTATGGTGGTGAGAAAGGTCTCCATCTGAACAAGTGGATATTGTTGGTCATGTAGTCTCTCTACACTCCATATCTATAAAATGAGGGCCTCGAGACATAATCTCCTTAGATATCCCACAAAATGGGGATAACATCTGGCTCCCACTTGGGGACATGTGCTCATTGTAGAGTTCATGAGAACCACGACATCTTCTAGTGGATCCTTTCCTTCAAAAAAATAGACAAAGAATCAAAGCATCTAGGGTGTGTTGATGGGTGTATTTGACACACCGTCAACTGGAAGGTCAGATCTAGACCAGGGTTGTCTAATTAACCCAAGTCATTTGGAATGAACTGACCGGACGAGTTTAATGGCTCCATTGGCCAACTAAGTCCTAAAAATAATAAAATAAATAAAATAATCTAGAGCTAAGGTACTAACTATATATGTTTTCTAATTACAAATGTTCAAATAGAAACATGAATATATACAAATAATTATAAACAATCTATATACAACTTGCAAGATTTACTTGAAATATTGCGAAATGAATGCTTGCAATAGTGTTTTTTAAACAAAAGAAAGAAAGAACATAAGTCATTTTGTTTTATTTTTGAATGTTTAAAGATTTTAAACTAATAAATACTAGGAAAAAAATGATTTGAAATGATAACACAGAAACAATCAAAGCTAATTTATGTGATCATCATTTCATTTATAAAATAATTTAATTAAATAACTCAGAGACTAACCTATCGTTGATCAACGAAATTGAGATTATCTTTATGTGTTGTTTGAGCTCCTACTTGTCCTACATGTAAGGGAAACCTGAGATAGAATAGTACTAGTACTTCCAGAATAAATTCAAAGAAGTTTTTGATGTATTGGAGTAAAAATATAACAGAATTATGATTGATTTCAAACCTGTGATCTTATGATAATCAATAAATCAGAACGAAAGGAAACTCAATTTAGAGTATTAATATTGTCAATCATTTAACATATGAAATAAATTCAATAATAATAAAATGATAGATTGATCACACATGTGAAATGGAATAACAAATTATGGACAACATTTAAATATTTAACAATATGAAACACCATATGATGACAAGGCTAAAGCTAAATCAATCATAATAATATCTCATAAGACCGAGGTAATAGAAGAACATAATGGAATAAGCATCACATAGGTCTAAAGTCAATGGTGAATAACGTCTCCATACCAGTTCTCAAAATCACATATCCATACTGTATTCCAACAAAAGTTGTCTTTACTACTAACAACAATCACTATTTAAACTAGTCTTGGATTGACAACCTCTTATCATGCAAGATGGAGGGTAATCCCCCAAAAAATAGATCGCCTTACAAAAATAGTACAACAAAGAACCACTCTTGTAGGAGTTTGTTTTTCAAAATTAATTACATAATGGCATAGTTTAATCAAACAAAAAAGAAACTACTAAACTATACAACGTATAATCCATGATGGCTTCTCCTTGTGAATAGCACCATAATTATTATTTTCCTGTAAATGACAAAACGAAATTGATTTTTAGAAAATAATACAAACTAACATTTAGAAATATACTAGCTACAGAATCTCTACAGAATCATGAGATTCTGTAGCTAGTCTTATATCAACAAAGAAAATCAAAATAAATCTTCCTATTTGACTTTTATAACAGAATAAAATCAAAGAAAAACAAAACCACTTTTACCATTCTAGAAATTAGACAGTGAAGGGTCGGATAATTCTAAGTTAATGATGGCATTGAAATTGGTTGCATTTTTTATGATCACACTACCGATTATTTTGGGCCTTTTAATTGCCCTCTCTACGCATGCCTTCAATTCATGATTTTCTCGTTCAAGCAAAGAATTTCGAGCTGTCAAATGTTTTAATTGTGCATGTTAATATGGTATGTCCCTATAGTAGAATTCTACCTAGTCCAAACAATTGTCAAAGTGTATCGGTGCTATAGTAGGCCGAGGTTGAGTGTACTCAACAATGGGTGCCTCAGTTTTTCTTGTAGATTGTTTCAAATCATGGCCTATGCCAGCAAAGCCCTTTTGGTCTTTTAGAAACAGAGGTAGTTTAGAAACAAAATCGTATTGTGTAGATTCACTAACGATTTCATTTCCGAGACTCTGTTTATCCACATATTCTTGGGCAAGGAAATCATTGATCTCGTCATCGGTTAAGTGATCACCACGATCGAGCTCAGATGACCCTGCTGCTGATTTCTCAGACTCCTGGAAATTAACCTTCCTTGTATTTTTTTTATGAAGCTATGGTCTAAGTTACCATGTTTATTCTTCTTATGATTTTTCTTAACAGTTGGTTTTTCATGTAAACCCTGAGTCGACTCAGTAGCAGGAGCAAGAGAAACCCTCTCCTTCAACACATCCACTACCTCTTCTAACGATTTCTTGGGTACAAAATTATATCGGGGTTTTTTTTACCCAGAGGGTTTTGCATACCAAAATAAATTGATTTAGTGAGCTCATGGTCTATATGTGAATCGACACCTTGACTGTCAGTCATCGGGTTACAAGGATTGGGATTCATATTTGAATGCAGAGGTGAGTTCATTGTGCTCTCGAGTAGGGAAAAATTGTTTCGACACAGGAAGTCTTCCCAAGTGTCCCCAATTTGAGCCAGATGCGATAGCAACAAAATTCCTATAAGCCCATGGTGGAAGAGGCTAGAAGAGGGTTTAAAATCTGTTTCTTATAACACTTTGAAATATTATGCAGGCTCATCAACAAATAGAAGGGCATGTTTATCTTAAACCCTAGGAACAACATCAAAAATCAGATATGATACAAAAAAACTAAACCATACCTACCCTCGCACGTTATAAACTGTTTCAGAATCAGAAGGAGGTCGTGCCATTGAGGTTTCAAGAGGTTAATAGGAGTACCTTTAGAGCAACATGTCGATTTCCTAGAGACCATGAACGGTCTCCAAGGCACGCCTTCTAGCTTAGCGTTTTTGAACCATTTTTCGCCTTCCTGTGACAGTCTTGTTGCTCGGGCTATAGATTTCTCTATGACCTCCAATTGTAGATCCCCAACTTTGGATCTAAATCCATCAAATGTTTGACCAAAATCCTATGCGACTTCCAGGTTATAACCTTCAAATTTTCGGATGAAAATATCCCAACCGTGCACCTGTAAATCGTTTATGGCATCGTCATGGGAGAGAAGGGCTTGAGATCCATTAGGTTCAATTCGAACCACGAGGGCCATGGTTGCTATCAAATAGACCCAGTAAATACCACAAGAGAGAGGCTTCATCTTCCAATAGACAAATAACAAGGAGAGGTCTCTGAAAACTAAAACGACCGGATACCTACGAACTTAGGAGGATGTCGTGTTTTATAATTTAAGTTTGGAGTGACAGAAAATCAAAGGACGTGTAGGCTCAAGAACCATTATGCACAATCAAGATTAAACCCCAACCATTATCAATTGCCTATTTGAATAATGAATGAAATCCTTAAATGTTCAGGACAATAGGATGATGTGTATTTGTGAGTACATCAGTTATGTACCAGGTTGATATGAAAGCGATATGACTGGTAAGATCAAGGAGCACATTTCAAATGTTAATCCAATATTGTGTGCGATTAGGCATATCAAGAATTAAAACCATACAATCAGCCATAGATATGATCAAGTCATATTTCCCATAGTGCATAAAAATGTGGTAGTGGATTAATCAATAAGCTTATAAAACTTAAAAATTATAAACATATAGGTCCCCTTAAGGTGTAATCTCTTTGGTAAAAGAAAAGAAGAAATCACAAACTGCAGAATGATTACCCAAGCCAAGTTTTTGTTTCAATTTCATGCTTACAATCATGAAATTTAAACAAATCAAACGAAAATAAAAAAAGAAAAACTCATATAATAAGCTAGCCTAATAAATCTCCTTGAGGCCAAAAGACATAAATGTTTATAAATCTAAGGAGGAGCTAGCTAATTTTTTTTTTTATCTCTTTGTGATGACTTTTAATCATGATAAAATTTGACACAATTGGTGGCTTCCAACAATGGTGACACGTTGGGCAAAGCAGTTATCTCTACATCACCAAAAAATTACATCAAGGGCACAGATGGAATAAATTTTAGAGACATTTAACGATAGATCAAGAGTTTTGATAATAACTCAGAAAGTAGTACAATCATAGCATTGGATGTATTTTTGTCCGAAAATGTAATCTGGTATCTTATTTGGATTACAGGTGTAGATATTTTTATACAGATGACTTCGATACCATTGACAGGGACACTGTTGCCAGCAGGCATCCATAGCCTCAACAGGGATGTCATTTAACCCACTCTAGTACCTCTGTCATGTCCAAGAGTTATCCATTCATGATAAACACATATTCATACTTGATCAAATTAAAATACATACCTGAGGATCTTCTTAAACCCAACATTGCTTCACTGCCAATAGACCTGTTCAGTACCCCGACAAAGTTGCCTCGGTATCATGTGTGCATTTACCCACTGCCAACAGACATGTTCAGTGTCCTAGTGGGTTTACATAAAATTCCCACACATTATAGTGCTTCCAACTCTCTAAAAATTTCCAGAAACTTCATGATATTCAAGAGAGCGGGGTGATACTGAAAATCTCATTGTCTGGTAATGAAAAGATTGATCATTTAAGAATCATTTTTCTGTTCTGATGACTTTCATCATGATTTGGAAAATCAAATTTCTCTTAATAAATCATCTCTAGGGTGGGAATCACATTTGAGTTGTCCTCATTAAAACATGGACGACGTTAGAATTTTGTTAAGGGTAATCGCCTCTTCCTGTAATTTTAATGAGAAACCAGAAACACTGATTGCACAGAAACTTACTTCCGTTGATCTGAGTTTAGAATTTACTATCCATGTGCTTGAAATGTTATCAAATGCTACTAATGAATGAGAATTGTGATTCCCTTCAAAAAATGAATGGTGATTCAAATATGATTATTTAGAAAACAAATCAAAATCAAGCAAAATGAAAAGAACCAAAATAAAAAACAGAAAAGAAAATTAAAAAAATATTTACAGGAGTTTGGATCAGAAATCATCAAGAGAAATACCTCTTGAGAGCCCGTCCATTCACTAGGAAAGTGCCTGGCTATCCCTCCAAGTTATGCAAACGAAAATAACTAGGACCCAATTTTTAAGAAATTACAAACGATCCCAACCACAGGTTTTGGAACTTGGTATGTTATCCCTTACCCTCGTGTGATTTGTCCCACTTGAGAACTAAATCCCCAATATTAAAAGTTCCTATCATAGGCTGAACTTGTATCAAACCACTCTTCAAAATTTGTTGGTGTTGGTCAAGTTTCTGTTTTTCTTGAGTTCTTACCTCTTCTAACTTTAATAAGGCATTTATCCGATTTTCTAGAGGGGGGCACTCTTCTTCTTGAACTTTCTGCGATAATGCAGAGGAGGAAGTAAGACATGTGGGGGGAGGATGGATTCTCTTCCATAGACGAGGAAGAAAGGATAATTACCAACGAAGGATTTTGGAGTTACCCTATCAGCCCAAAGTGCATTGTACAATGCATTGTGCCAATTCTTGTGGTTTTATGAAACTATACTTTTAATAATCTTGATTAAATTCTTATTTATCGACTCGGCTAGACCAGTCCCTTGATGACAGTAGCTGGAAGAATACTTCATTTTAATCCCTTTTCTAGAGAGAAAACATTCATATCAAGGGATGAAAAATAAGAGGCGTTGTCAAAAACCAGACATTTAGGAATTCTGAATCGAGTGATGATATGGCAGTTTAGAAAAGACACTACCTCATGATTGGTGTTGACTACTTTTAAAGGTAAAGTTTCAGACCATATTTTAAAATAGTCCGTTTCTGTGAGAATGCACTTGTGCTATTGCGAGTAAGGGGGATTAATTGGTCCTATAATGTCTAGAGACCATTGCTGAAAAGGTGCATCTACAGTAACAGGTTGCAAAGGAAAAGTTGTCTTTTTCACTCATCCTGCAACTTTTTGACATATTACACACTTGCAGGACAACGCATGGGAATCTTTAAACAAGGTGGGCCAATAGTATCCAGACCTTATCACTTTGTGGGTAGTGGCATCTCCACCAAAATGACCACCGACATCACTGGAATGAAGTTCAGCCAACACTTTTTCGGACTCCTCTTTTTCCAAACAATGCAGAAAAATACCATCAAAGTTCTTTCAAAATAGTATATCATTGATTAATTGGAAAGATGCAGATTTAATCCTAAGTTCTCTTCTGTTTTTTGGGTCAAGGTTGTGGGGATCAGAACCATGTGTTAAATAAAATCTAATGTTCTCATACCAAGAATCAGGTGTAGTTTGTGCACAGTTGATCTATTTTTTGTTATGCTGATTTACAGTTGATGTGTTTATTTGACTTTCTAATTCATCAACTGAATCAACCACTACTTTACACAGTCCTTGACCTCTAAAAATTTGGGAAGGGGTTATTTCAAGATCATATTCCTGTAGTGATGTCATCCAATTTGCCCTTTTCTCACCCAGATCTTTTTGTACTAACAGATTTCTCACAGCGAGGTAAGGAACGCCAACTTTGGTTTTGGATTTCAACAGATAAGACCTAAAGTGCTTCACTGCTTTAAAAACAACATATGTCTGTTGATCTACCGTGAGGTAATTAAGTTCTTCTCCTTTAAAAACAGAGTTCATGAAGTCAATGGGTATCTCATTTCTTTCAATGTTTTTCTATGTAAGCACAACAACATAGGATCTATCAGATGCAAAAGTGTAAAGAGTGAAATCTTGAGAAAAATTAGGACTCGTTAGGGAAGGTGCTTCTATTATTGGTTTTCTAATTGAATCGAAAGATCAACTATCTTGTGGTCCCCATCGATACAAAACATCATTTTTAATTAGATTTTGTAGAGATCTAACCATTTTTGAAAAACTTGTGACAAATCGTCTGACAAAATTAATCTTACCCAAAAAGGATTGCATGGCCTTTTTGGAAGAAGGAGGAGGAAGTTTAGCAATGGCTTGGGTTCTCTCATGATCAATAATCATTTCATCCTTAGACACTATAAACCCAAGCAATTTTCCTTGATCTATTGCAAATACTGATTTTTTGGGATTGAGAGATATACCAAACTTGCGACATCGTTCTAAGACAACCCTAAGGTGAGACAAGTGATCTTTCTTGTTTTTTGAAAAGATAGTGACATCATCAATATAGACCACAACTGACTAGTTAATGAGGCCATAGAAAGAAATATCCATTTCTCTATGGAAAGTGGCATGGGCATTTATTAGTCCAAAATGAATTTTCCTGTAGGCATAAGTGCCCCACAGGGTATGAAAGGTGGTTTTAATCTAGTCTAAAGGAGACATAAGGACTTGGTTGTATCCCGAAAAACCATCTAATAAAGATAGTCTCTTGGAACGAGACACCTGTTGTAGAATTTGTTCCATTGGAGGAACAGGGTAGTTGTCTTTATCAGACTCTCGGTTTAGGTTTCGAAAATCGACACAAAGTAAAATTTCACCACTTTTCTTCCTTATAGGGACTAAGTTAGACACGCATTGAGTATGCCTAGCCGGAAAAATTATCTTTGCAGTTAGTAATTTATTCAGTTCCTTTTTAACGGTAGGTTCCAATTTAGGATGCATTTTCCTCAATTTCTGTTGAAAAGGTTGGGTCTGGGGTTTCATAGGGATTACATGCTGTATGATGTTTGGATCGAAAGTTTT
>SNQJ01S0141808.1:0-24780 GCA_010110895.2 Picea sitchensis | reverse complement strand
GAATGCATAGATGAATCAGTCATCTATTTTGACGAGGTGAAGGAACTTGAGTTTGAAAATATTGAAAATCTAGATGATTTGAGTTCCCACCCACCTCCCGATGAACCAGTCTTTTTGAAGGATAACTTTGAAAATTTTAAGGAAAACAGTATAATGGTTCCTGTGATATGTTCTTCTTCAGTTTCTCAGCCAAAGGATAAGTTAATGCAGAATTATATGGGAATGGAAGACAATTTCAGTTTATCAATGTCATATCATTATGAGTATTGGTTGGCCTCCCACCTTGACAGTCATGAGCAGAAAAGTATTCAGAATTTACACGGCTTGTCATATTCCAGTGTTTGGTTGAAGGGAAGAAGGATGAGGATTGTTAGTTGGTTCTTCCTCACAAAAAGTTCCAAGTTAATAAAACTGGGGAAGGGGTCTTCTGTGAGTCATCCTGGACAAGGATTATTCAGACACCTGCGGCATCGGTTCACCCATTGCATGGGTGGTTGTAACGTATCTCTAACCTTTCCTTGTATTTTAATTTTGTATTATTTCAATTTATTATGTCAATATGTACTTAGAATTTTTTTCTTGTATCATAGTTTATGTTGTAATTATATTGTTGTACTTTAGAAATTTCATTATGTGAATGTTGTTTATAGTATTTATTTCATTTATCATCATGAATGTATACTAATGTTAATTCTTTGGTGTTCACATTGTGTGAGCACTATTTTTGTAGGTGTTGGATTCTCGTATGCTCTCCGCCTCATTCGAGTTGATCGAACACACGTCCCCATGTGGAGCCAGCTGCGATCTATAATGAGCAGATGTTGACAGCCATTTATAGCAGTGCTGGTAAACTCACGTGCCGTGAGCGCACCGGATGCACATTTGTTGAAGACATTATTGGTTCTACCTGGGTATCATTACAACACAAAATTTTGTAATCGAAATTTCCGCACCCTGCGTGGGTCAATAATGTAATAAATTACGCATGGATCATGGTTAGGTCAAGTACCTTGGGTGATCCATAGGAGTTCTTCCATCGGGGTTTTATCCTGGGGTTGTCGACCGAACCGAGCTCCTGGCCGACTTCGCTTGAGGTTTTCCCTCCATTGACTTCCTCAAAAGTGGTGGAAAGCATTTCTGATAGTGTCATTCCTTGGTAACCTTGTTGAATGTGCTGTAGGGTGATACATGCAGGCGATTGTAGAAAGTTTTGCGTAATTTCGTCGAGTCTAGAATAGGTTTTTTAATTAATTAAATTGCAATAATTTAATTAATTAATTATTTTGAGCTTATATTGTAAAACTTCGTCTTTAGGATTTGATAGGGTATTTGTGCTCAAAAAGAAATGGAATAACACCACCCATAGACCAAGTTTCAGCTCATTGGACAACTTTTGCTGTCTTAGCCCACTTGAGTCACAGTTAGGTCAAAGACAACGGTACCCCAATTGCTAAGATGTCATTATTAAAATGTCAAAAATCGTTGTAATTTTGAGTTCGAGGAAATTGGATGTAAGGTGGCAATGAGCAGAAGTTAGACCCTCCTAACCTACTCAAACCCATCGACCTTTTCCCAACTTCGTTCAACCTCTTAATTCACTTTCCAACTTTCTAATTTTTGCCCCTAAGGGGAAAAACGACCACTGTTAACAAACTCCTTGATTCACTCCTTGGGAACTCAAGAGACACTCCACACATGTGGAAGCTCCCCTAGACTACCAAAACCCTAACCCACCCTAAAAACCTAACCCTAACTGAACTCACTCTAGAGCTCACGCCCTCCTTGTGGTGTGCCCCCTTTGGTGGTTGCACTCCCCTCACTCTAAACCTAACCCCACTTGCTATTTTGATCAAGTGGGTCTCTGACCTGGAGAGCCCTTTGGGAAGGGTTCTAACCTATCCTATGCCTACACCTCACCATCTCACTTTTCTCTCTCCCAAACCCTAAGTGCGAGCCCTCTCAGTTGCTCCTCCTGCTCAAGTTTTAACACTTGGCACTCCTCTAAACCCTTTCTCTTGACCTATAGAGGTATAAAGAGAGATCTTCTCCCACTCTTTCACTCACCAATCTTTTGTGCTAACACTATTATGCTTAAATTTCTCACTTCCATCTTCTTGCTCTTGCCATTTTGCCGTCCATTCATTGCTCTCTTGCGGAGTCTAGTAGCAAACTAGTGGCTACAACACTCTACACTTTTGGTAATGAAGAAAAGGTTTGGAGGATCATTGGTGTGTTTATGGTTATCCTTTATACTCCATTCATATGAGGTGATATTGCTTACTTGTTGTTAATGTGTTTATGGTATTAGATCTTGGGTTCAAATTGTTTTGCTTAAGTAAACTAGTTGAAGATTATCACTGCTAGTTTATGTTCATCTTAGATAACTTAGGATTGCAATTATTCTTATGCTTGTTTGAGATAACTATCTATACCATATTTATATTTGCATTAAGCTTTAAGGGTCATTTCAAGGTTTCACTTGGGATAGTATTCGAAGAGGATTCTACCCTTGAGCCTTTCTTACACTCCTAGTTTCTTTCTTGTTCCATTTTAATTTTCTGCATTCATTTCCACTTATTTTTCAGCTATAGCTGGTCTTAGGAAGGTCAAAAATATCATTTATCTATCATATTTGTTTGCTGCAAATTTTCTGTGTATACACAGAAAATTACTATAACTTAGTGTTTTAGGCATTTCCAGCAAGTTGTTGCTTGCTGTTTTTGCAGGACAGCGACATATTCTAAGGTTACAAGCTGCATACAACACCTAGGAGTCATCCCAAACACCCTTGCTTGGTTTTGGGTAACATTTCTCCTCTTCTTTCTCTCATATTTTGCAGGACTGCAACTTTTCTCACACTTTTGAGCTCTAAAAAGTAAACCTAACCTAAATTAGATATTCCTTTGTCCATATAACAGTTAGCTTAGTTATATTTCGTGGTTAGATGTATATATCAATACCTCAGGTGGAGTTATCGGGAGGTTTGTCACCACCTTGACCATTGTAGTGATGTTTTTCTTTTCAAGTTCTTTTCATTTTTGTCCATAAAAATAAACTTAATGTTTGTTAACAATACTAAAATGGTTCTTACTTGAGGAGTAGGCCGTGACGTCTAGTCTCTTCATGTATTCGAAGGACATAAGACTCAAAGCCCTCCTTTACTGTGCAAGTTTATCTTGATAATTGTTAACTTCTCACTGCCCGACAGAGTCATCAAAATGTATGACCTTTTAAGGGAATTTACTTGTGGTGATCTCTATGCTTTAGAAGTTGTTATGTCTTAGATAGCTCTCTTTCACAAGTTCATTAATCTCTTTCATATGCTCTTGTTTTTCATGATTAATGGCTGGAGTAGCTTGGATTGGGCGATGTTTTAGATCTTGCTTTTAAGATATCTGGCAATCTTTGACAATACGTAATGAAGTGATAATAGTTTAACTCTTGCTAAGTTTCATTGGTTTTTCTAAGCTATTTCACTATAGTAACTTAGCACAACTATTATGTGATATTGGTTAAGTTCTAGAGCACATTTGAATGTTAGTTTAAAGCTCACGGCCTAGCAACTTATCACCCACGGCATAACACACTTTATGTTCACGGCCTAGCACGCTTTGCTCACGGCATAGTTCACTCATTGAGGCACTCACACTTGAGCCCACGGCCTCATTCTTTGCTCAACACTCACGGCCTCTTCACTCCTTGATTGCTCACGACTGGTGAGTGTTTATTTGCTAGCATATCACTTATCTTTGTTATAGTTTGATGCTTCACATGCTTGACACTTAATTGCTCACGGCCATGATCATATTTTAACACTTAAACTTCACACACATATGAGTTGATGTTTAAGGGATTAACGCTTATGGTTTAACACACACATGGTTAAATGTTTATGATTTAGATGTTGATGGTTCAAACACATATGCTCACGGCCTAACTCTTCTTTTAAGCCTTCACAATATAACATATTGCAAGCACATTTCATTTACCCTACATCACATGCTTATGGTTTAAATCGCCGAGGTATTCAAGCTTGGTCTCTCATATCATTAACGATGGTTTACCATTTCATAGTTCTAATATCTTGTTAGTACCTCATGTGATGTTACAGTGATGGTTTAAACATTTGTGCTATCATTTTGCTATATCTTTATGTTACGATGGTGGTGTAGTCATATAATTTCAAGCATTAGTTTTACACACTTTTGCTCACAACCATACGCTAAAGGTAAATAGTACCACAAAACTCATTAAAATACACCAACCACCTTAAAGACCCACCCAAGGGTCCCTAACAACACTTAGCAACATTTTGGGGGTCTTAATCGTCTCTTTCCATCATCTAAGCGGGTGGGGGACGTCCTACAGGAAATTGGGGGCAGATCCCACGTGATTTCGTTGGGGAGATCCCTATTTCGGACTACTTCTTATTGTGGTGTGTGGTGACGGACTGACCTTGGAAGCTAGGTGGGGACTGTGATCTTGAGCTTGAGCGTTATTTGGTGGAATCAGTTGAGACACATCGCTTGAGGGGGTGGGAACTTAAATTGTAAAGAATTACATTAGTTGCATAGATCTCTTCTTGTGTTTGGGGAAGTAGATGTATTGATGGGCAAACATCTTTGGTGACAAGCTTTTAATTGTGTTATCTATCATATATGCAACTCCTGGTGATTATGTTTTCTATGCTTAGGTGAATATTTGGTTAGAACATTGATGCCTGCTAATCAATCTTTTGTGGTGTGGATAAAGTAGGTGATTGAGTATCCCACTTGGGGAGGCATCACTTGCTTTGATCATTAAGTGCTTGAGTGATTAGATTGCCAGTGAAGGCTGTCCAAGTGGAGTAATTGCCACTTTGGGCATGCTTGGCCTATGGTGTGAATTGCTTGTATCTTTCATTTCTTGTACATCTTGCTACTTTCGTATATCTTGTATCTATTTGATGTGTATTAGTGGCTAATTTGTAAATCTTGTAAACTTGGTAACGCTTAACCATTCTTTTGTATAGTCATAATCTTGGTTTGGGGTGGTTCGTTACAACAAGTTTACAATTAGATCAAGTTACCCTTGAACATAGTTGACCCACTTGCCCAACCTTAGGCACTAGTCTTTAGTTGACTTGGGAAAGAGCACTTCTCGATAGACGGAGCTTGCACTTGCATTCTTTGCTTGTCGTATTAAGCCATTTTCCTTAACCTTTTAAACAATTGAAATTAACTCCTGAACACATAACTTAAAATTAACTTAGCAACAAGGGACTACCTTAGCTCTAGGGTAAGCCTAGGAAAGAGGATTCGATCAAGGTGGCGATTAATGAAGTTTGGGATGAACATTATTGTCTCAGAGGGGCACACTTAAGTGGCGGGCTTAGCTCAGTTTGTAAGTCAATGCATTAGGGCCGGCAACATCTTTGGCGCCCGTTCATAGGGATAATTCATTTATCCTTGGTCTAAGCGACTTAACTTATTCTTTATTCTTATTTTTTAAGGCTAAGTAATAAGAACTTTAGTCCTTTAAAATTCTTTGAACTTTTATTGGTTAGCTTTGTGTGATTCTTTTCCAAAGTGGTGACTCCATTGAACAAATCTATCGAAGCATCGCAAGGAGAAATCGCTTGTTGGCTGCTTGGATTTCTTGGAGGAGAACCATTCGCTGGTATCCATTATTTGTTCCTAACTTAATAAATCTTGACTTTTGTTTTCCTTCTTGTTTTGCTGTTTGATGCCCTTGTTTGTCTGAAGTAAACTTGGTCATCCGGCGACTCCACTTTAAAATAATTTGGCAAGGCATTTTTCAGAAGGAACTCACAGCCTGTTAACTTCATCTTTGAACTTGAAAAGTTTTTGGATGAAGTTGGCATGCTATCCTTCTTGTTGGATCCTTAGTAATTTTGGGTCCAGATTTTTTTTCAATGAGTGAATTCACGAAGCCTTTTGATTTTTCGGGAATAGTTGGTTATCCTAATTATATACCTGAAGATATTCTTGATAATGTTATTAAGTTCCATGAGGGTGGTAATGCTTGTGCTCACATCAAGGCCTTTTGGAAATTAACTGATGATTGGGATATTACCCTATCCATAGGATGCTCTTATGAGTTTGTTTCTTGGACTCTTTTGGAGGGTCATGGAAGAGTTGGTGATTGGTTTCTTATTCGTAACGAGAAATCAATCAAGACCATACGGTATTTTCTGCATGACCTTTTGGAAAGATTTGGGGATGATCGGGATGAAATTTATATTGAGTTGATTGATGATTTTATGGAGAAAATGGAAGGAAAAATCTTTCAAATATAAAAACAATGAGTTCAGACATAGAGGTTGATAATCCCGCGGATGTCGCATTAAGAACTTAATGAAGCAACTTCGAGAACGATAGAGTTTGCCCATGATGACAGGTGTGAAACCATGAATGAAACAGTTGTGACCATAGAGAAGATCAGTGGAGGTCATGACGATTTCATAGAGACTTATATTGAATATGTGGACCCCCATGGACTTGAGCTTGGCAGGTAAAAGATAAGGAAGTTCGTAGGGAAACTCTGGATGAATCCATGGATGAACCAGTCATCCATTTTGACGAGGTGAAGGAACTTGAGTTTGAAAATATGGAAAATCTAGATGATTCAAGTTCCCACCCACCTCCCGATGAACCAGTTCTTTTGAAGGATAACTTTGAAAATTTTAAGGAAAACAATATAATGGTTCCACTGACATGTTCGTTCTTGATTTCGATAAAGGATAAAGTTAATCACCAGGGGAGTATATGGGAATGGAAGACAATTTCAGTTTAACGATTTCATATCATTATGAATATTGGTTAGCCTCCCACCTTGACAATCATGAAGCGAAGAATATTCGAGGTACGGCTTGTGTATTCGGTGTTTGGTTGAAGGGAAGAAGGATGAGACTAAGTTGGTTCTTCCTCACAAAAGTTCCAAGTTAATAAAGCTTCGGAAGGGATCTTCTGTGAGTCTGCATCTGAGACAGGATTGATGGAACACTGACATCGGTTCACCAGTACATGGGTGGTTGTAGCGATATCTCTAATAACCTTTCCTTGTATTTTAATTTTGTATTATTTCAATTTATTATGTCAATATGTACTTACAAATTTTTCTTGTATCATAGTTTATGTTATGATTATTGTTGTACTTTTAGAAATTTCATTATGTGAATGTTGTTTATAGTATTTATTTCATTTATCATCGCTTGCGGTATATATACTAATGTTAGTTTTTTTGGTGTTCGCATTGTGTGAGCACTATTTTGTAGGTGTTGGATTCCCATATGCTCTCAGTCTCATTAGGAGTTGATCTGAACACTGCGTCTATATTAGACGGATGTTGACCCTTACATTTAGCGGTGGTCAACTCGATCTTGATGAAGGCATCTGAGATGCACATTTGTTGGTATTATTGGTTCTACTTGGGTATCGATACTAACCTGAAATTGTAGTATTAAATTCCGACACCCGTGGGTTAGCAATAATAATGTTTGCATGGATCATGGTTAGGTCGGGTACCTTGGGTGATCCATCAGGGGAATTCCTTTCATCGAGGGGTTTTTATCCTCGGGTTGTCAACCAGACAAGCTGGCGAAACTTCCCTTGAGTTTTTCCCTTTATTGACTTCCTCCAAAGTGGTGTAATGCGCTCTGATGGTGTCATTCTTGGTAACCTTGTTAGAATGTTGTAAATGACCATGCCGGAACGGTGTAGAAGTTCGGCGGAGTTCGTCCCCTAGGGTCTAGTTGAGTTTTAATTAATTAATTTTTAATAATTTAATTAATTGGTTTTTATTATATTGTAAAACTGTGTCTTTGGGTTTTTTGATAGGGTTATTTGTGCTCAAAGAAATGGAATAACACCCCCGCCCATGAATACAAGGATTTCCCAATCATTCGGTAGTTTTAACATGTCTTATTACCAGAGTCAGTTAGAGTCGAAACAACAATTTTAATTTATAAGATGTCATTATTAAAATGTCAAAATCATTGTAATTTTGAGTTAGAGTGGATGTAAGGTGGCAATGAGCAAGTTAAACCCATCCTAACCTTTCCCAAACCATCCCAACCTTTTCCCAACTAAATTCAACCCCAACTCACTTTTCCGAACAATTTTTTGCTGCCTGGGGAAAAACGACCCACTAACTAACAAACTCCTTGATTCGCTCCTTCAAAGAGACACTCCACACATGTGGGCTCCTAGACTACCAAAACCCTAACCCACCTAGAAACTAACCTTTAGCTAACTAAACTCACTCGGTAGAGCTCCATGCCTCTTGTGGAATTAGCCTTTGGTGTTGCACTGCCCTCCGCTCAAAACCTAACCCACTTGCTATTTTGAGCAAGTGGGTCTCCTTTGACCTAGGGCCCTTTTGCAGGAAGGTTTCCTAACCTATCTATGCCCTACCCTCCCTACATCTGCCTCTCTCTCAAACCTGAGGTGGAAGCCCCTCTCTTGGGATTTGCTCTCTTGCTCAAGTTTTAACACTTGGCACTCATCTAAACCCTTTCTCTTGACCTCTAGACGTATAAAGAGTCTTCCCCTCACTCCCTCACCAATCTTTGATTGCTAACACTATTATGCTGAAATTTCTCCTTCCATCTTCTTGCTCTTGCCATTTTGCCATCATTCATTGCTCTTACTTGGAGGTCTAATTGTTAGCAAACTAGTGGCTACAACACTCTCCTTTGGTAATGAGAAAAAAGGTTTGGAGGGATCATTGGTGTGTTTATAGTTTTTTTTTTTTTTTTTTTTTTTTTTTTTTTTTTAGTTTTGTTTTTTTGTTAATGTGTTTATGGTATTAGATCTTGGGTTCAATTGTTTTGCTTGGGTAAACTAGTTGAGAGATTACTATGGTTGTATGTTCATCTTAGATAACTTAGGATTGTAATTATTTCTTCCTATGATTGTTTGAGATAACTATCTATACCATATTCATATTTGCACTAAGCTTTTGCAGGTCACTTCATGGGTTTCACTTGGGATAGTATTAGAAGAGGAGTCTACCCTTGAGGCTTTCTCACACTCCAAACCTCTTTCTTTTGCCATATAAATTCTTAGAATCCATTTCCACTTATTTTCAGCTCATATTGGTCTTAGAAGGTCAAAATATCATTTATCTGTATCATATTTGTTTGGAAATTGCTGTGTACACCGAAATTTCATAACTATCTTGGTGTTTTCGCGACATTTCCGGCAAGTTGATGCTTGCTGTTTTCTTGAGCGAGCATATTTTGAAGGTACAAGCTTGCATACCAACACCTGGGAGGCATCCCAAACCTGCTGCTTGGTTTGGGTAACATTCTCCTCTTTCTATATTTAATTTCTGCAACTTTTCTCACACTTTTTGAGCTCTAAAAGTAAACCTAACCTAGATTAAATATTCCTTTGTCCGCATTATAGCTTGTTAAACAGTTCCTTTTCATTTGTTGGTTGGATGTGTAAACATCAGCTACCCTCCTTGATTAGGTATCGGGGTTTTGCCACCACCTTGACAGTGGTGTTTTCTTTCAAGTTCTTTCATTTTGTCCATAAAATAAATCTTAATGTTTGTTAGCAATGCTAAGATGTGGTTCTTGAGGAGTAGGCCAGCAGCTGTCTAGTCTCTTCGTGTATGTGAAGGACATAAGACTCAAGCCCTCATTACGTACAAGTTTATCTTAGTGGTGTTAACCTCACTTGCCTGCACCTTGGGGGAGTAATCCCCGAAATCGCCTTGGCTTAAGGGGAGATTAACTTGTGATGATCTCTATACTTTAGAAGTTGTTATATCTTAGTTAGTCTTTCATCTACAAGTTTTTGCTTAGTTCATTAATCTTTCATATGCTCTTGTTTTTCATGATTAATGGTTAGATATCTTGGATATGTGTTTAACGTTTTAGATCTATTGTTTTTTGAGTTATCTAGCTAATCTTTATATGCATGTGAAGTGATAATAGTTTAACTCTTACTAAGTTTCATTGGTTTTTCTAAAGCTATTTCACTATAGTAACTTAGCACAACTATTATGTGATATTGGTTAAGTTCTAGAGCACATCTTGAATGTTTGTTGAAAGCTCACGGCCTAGCAACTTATCACCCACGGCATAACACACTTTATGTTCACGGCCTAGCACACTTTGCTCACGGCCTAGTTCACTCGTGAAGCCTCTTTGCCCGAACCCGACCTCGTTCTTTTGCTCAACACTCGACCTCTTCTGCTCATGATTTATCACGGCCTAGTGTTCGTTGCTAACATATCTTATCTTTGTTATCGTTTGATGCTGTGCTTGATGACACTTAATTGCGCTCACGGCCTTGATCATATTTTAACACTTAAACTTCACACACATATGAGTTGATGTTTAAGGGATTAATGCTTATGGTTTAACACACACATGGTTAAATGTTTATGATTTAGATGTTGATGATTTAAACGCACATATGCTTACGGCCTAATCTTCTTTTAAGCCTTCACAATATAACATATTGCAAGCACATTTCATTTACCCTACATCACATGCTTATGGTTTAAATCGCGCGGTATTCGAAGCTTGGTCTCTCCTTATCTATTAACGGTATCATTACATGTGATGGTTTATAGTTTCGTGGTTCAATATCTTGTTAGTACTTTTCATGTGATGTTACATTGATGGTTTAAACATTTGTTGTGCTATCATTTTGCACTATATCTTTTATATGTTGATGGTGGTGTAGTCGCGCGAACGAAGCGTTAGTTTTACGCTTTACTCATAAAGCCATCACGTACAAAGATAAAATAAAAGTACCCACAAAACTCATTAAAATACCCAACACCTTAAAGACCACCGAGGGGTCCTAACAACACTGCTTAACATTAGGGTCTTAATCGTCTCTTTCCATCATCTAAAGCGGGTAAGAGGGGCAGGTCTAGGGAAGTGGCGGGGGACCGTCCGTGTGTTTAAGTTAGGGAGATCCCCTCGGACTACTTATTGTGGTCAATGGTATTGGAGCCTTAGAACTGGGGTGGGGACTTCGTATTGATATCTTAATTTACCGGACGGCAGTTATTTGGTGGATTTAGAAGTTGAGACACACATCTGGCTTAGGGGGTGGGAACTTAAAATTCTTAAGAAATTACATTAGTTGCTTAGATCACTCTTGTATGTTTGGAAGTAGATGTATTGATAGGCAAACATCTTTGGTGACAAGCTTTTGATTGTGTTATCTATCTTATATGCATCTCTAGTGATTAATGTTTCCTATGCTTAGGTGAATATTTGGTTAAAACATTGATACAGCTTGTTAATCAATTTGTTGTGGTGTGGATAAAGTAAGTGATTGAAATCCCACTTGGGGAGGCATCCTTGCTTTGATCTTGATTAACTTTATTGGTTATGATGAAGGCAGTCTAAGTGGAGTAATTGCCACTTGGTGCATGCTTGGCCTATGGTGTGAAGTGCTTGTATCTTTCATTTCTTGTACATCACATATACGGTATCTTGTATCTGTTGATGTGTGTATTAGTGGCTAATCGTAAATCTTGTAAGCTTTGGTGGCTTGAACCATTCTTTTGTTATAGTCATAATCTTGGTTTGGGGTAGTTTAGTTAATTTAATTAGCCAATACTTTTTGTAATTGAACCACCCAAAATATAGTTGACCCCTTGCCCAATAGTAGGCACTAGTCTTTAGTTGACTTAGGGAGAGGGCTGCTTCTCATTTAGACTTGGACTTGCACTTGCATTCTTGCTTGTCATATAAACCATTTTCCCCTTAACCTTTTAAACAATGGAAATTAACTCCTAGAACACATAACTTTAAAATTAACTTGTAACTTAGGGACTACCCCTTGACTACCACAGGGTAAGCCTAGAAGGAAAAGTTCAGTCAAAGGAAGGTGGCAGTGTGGGCTGGAATTTAGACATTGTGTCTCTGAGGACACGCTAAGTGAGTTGGACTTTTCTCACGTTTGCAATTGTGTATTGGGACGACAACATCTTTGGTGCCTTTGCTGTGGATAAGTCTTTTATCCTTGATCAAAACTACTTGACTTAACTTATTCTTTTATTCTTTATTTTTTTAAAGGAACTAAGTAATAAAACTTTAGTCCTTTAAAAATTCTTTGAACTTTTATTGGTTAGCTTTTTGTGATTCTTTTCCAAGTGGCGGCTCCAGTGAACAAATCTATCAAGTATACAACAAGGAGAAATCCTTGTTGGCTGCTTGAAGAATTATGGAAGAGAAAATAGCGGTATCAATATTTGTTCTAACCAAAAATCTTGACTTTTGTTTTTTTCCTTCTTGTTTTTTACTTTGTTTGATGCTCCTGTTTGTCTAAAATAAACTTGGCCATCCGGCGACTCCACTTTAAAATAATTTGGCAAGGCATCTTTCAAGAGAAGCTGCGGCTTGTTTGTTTCGTCTTTGGACTTGAAAAGTTTTTGGATGAAGTTGGCATGCTTTCTTCTTATTTGGATCCTTAGTAATTTTGGGTCCCAGTTTTTTTCAATGAAATTGAAATAACAAGACCTTTTTGATTTTTAGAGAGATAGTTAGTTATCCTAATGATATACTTGAATATGTTGTTGATAATGTGCTTGAGTTTCATGAGGGTGGTGATGCTTTTGCTCATATCAGGGCCTTTTGGAAAGTAATTGATGGTTGGGATGATACCATCCATGAGGGCGCTCTTATGCTATTGTTTTCTTGGACTCTTTTGGAGGGTCATGGAAGTGCTTGTGATTGGTTTCTTTTTCATGAAGATAATGAGATCAAGACCATGCAAGATTTTTTGCATGGCTTTTTGGAAAGATTTGGGGGTGATCAGGGTGAAATTTACAGTGAGTTGATTGTTGATTTTATGGGAAAATGGAAGGAGGAAAAATCTTTCAATATAATCGATTCGGAGACATGGAGGTTGACAATGATCAAGATCCGTGGAAGCTTGTAAATAACTCGAACATCTGCGGTTGCCATGTTGAACCGTGTGAAACTCGCGAGATAATAGACAATTTGTGGCCATAGAAGATCAATTGGAGGTCATAGAAGACGATTTCATAGAGACTTATATTGAATATGTGGACCCCCATGGACTTGAGCGGCGATTGAAAAGATAAGGAAGTTCATGAGAAGATTTCGGATGAATCCATGGATAAATCAGGTCATCTATTTTAGCGAGGTGAAGGAACTTGAGTTTGAAAATATTGAAAATCTAGATGATTTGAGTTCCCACCACCTCCCGATGAACCAGTCTTTTTGAAGGATAGCTTTGAAAATTTTAAGGAAAGCAGTATAATGGTTCCATTGATATGTTCTTCTTCAGCTTCTCAAACAGAGGATAAGTTAATGCAGAACTATGTGGAAATGGAAGGCAAATTCATTTTAACAATGTCATATCATTATTAGTATTGGTTGGCCTCCACCTTGTGTATGGCGGAAAAGTATTGAGAATTACCGCGGCTTGTCATATTCAGTATTTTGGTTGAAGGAAGAGGATGAGACCTTGATTGCGGTTCTCCCTCACAAAAAAGTTCCAAGTTAATAAAAGTTGGGAAGGGGTCTTCTGTTAGTCATCTTGGACAAAGTTATTATTCGGAACACACAAGCGGCATTCGGTTCACCCTTGCATGAATTGGTTTTAATGTCATAACCTTTCCTTGTATTTTAATTTTGTATTATTTCAATTTATTATGTCAATATGTACTTAGAATTTTTTTTCTTGTATCATAGTTTATGTTGTAATATATTGTTGTACTTTAGAAATTTCGACTATTATGTGAATGTTGTTTATAGTATTTATTTCATTTATCATCATGAATGTATACTAATGGTAGAATGCGGTATTCACATTATTATTGTGAGCATGGCCCTATGGAAGTGTTGGATTGCATTATGCTCTCCGCCTCATTCGAGTTGATGGACCACACGTCCCCATGTGGAGAAATATGTTGACCATGCCATTGCTTAGCGGTGGTCAACTCGATACCGATGAAAGGCATCACCGAGATGCACATTTGAAGGTGAACATTATTGGACCTGCGGGTGTCGATACCCAACACAAATTTTGTATTTGAAATTTTCGCACCCCTGCGTGTGTTAATATTGTAATAGGTCTGCGTGGATCATGGTTAGGTCAGGTACGTTGGATGCAGACCATCAGGGGAATTCCTTTCATCGAGGTTTTATCCTGGGGTTGTCGACCGGAACTCTGACCGGTTTTCCCTCATTGACTTCCTCCAAAATTGGTGGAAGGCGCTCGATGGTGTCATTCCTTGGTAACCTTGTTAGAAATGTTGTAAATGACCATGCAGTGTAGAAAGTTTTGCGGAATTCGTCGAGTCTAGATAGGTTTTTTTTTTTTTTTTTTTAATTAATTTTTTTTTTTGAGCTTAATGTTGTAAAAATTTCGTCTTTGGGATTTTGATAGGGGGTATTTGTGCTCAAAGAAATGGAATAACACTTCACCCATGAATGATTTCAGCTCATTGAGGGCAGGATTTTTGCTATGTCTTAGCCCGCTTAGAGTGAGTTAGAGTCAAAACAACAATTTTAATTGCTAAGATGTCATTATTAAAATGTCAAAATCATTGTGGTACGGGTTAGGGGTGGATGTAAAGGTGGCGAAGCGAGCAAGTTGAGACCCTCCTAATACTGCAAACCAACATCAAACTTTTAACAATTCAACCTGCTCACTTTTCCAACTTTCTAATTTTTTTTTGCCCTAAGGGGAAGCGATACTAACTAACAAACTCCTTGATTCACTCCTTGGGAACTTCCAGAGACACTCCATGTGGTGCGCCCTCCTAGACTACCAAAACCTAACCCACTAAAAACCCTAACCTTTAACCTAACTAAACTCACTCTAGAGCTCCGCTCCTTGTGAGTGCTTACTTTGGTGGTTGCACTCTCTCACTCTAATGCAACCCCGCTTGCTATTTTGAGGAGTGGGTCTCCCTCTCGACCTAGAGCCCTTATTGGGAAGGTTCCTAACCTATCCTAACTCACCATCTCTCACTTTCTCTCTCAAACCTAGGGTGGAAGCCCTCTCTCTTGGGATTTGCTCTCTTGCTCAAGTTTTAACACTTGGCACTCATCCAAGTACTTTCTCTTGTCCTCTTGGGGTATAAAGAGAAGTCTTCCCCTCACTTTTCCCTCACCAATCTTTGTGCTAACATATTATGCTGAAATTTCTCACTTCCATCTTCTTGCTCTTGCCATTTTGCCATCCATTCATTGCTCTTGAGTCTGGTAGCAAACTAGTGGCTACAACGCTCTCCTTTTGGTAATGAGAAAAAGGTTTGGGGGATCATTGGTGTGTTTATGGTTTCTTTGCTCCATTCAACATGGGGACATTAACATGGCATTGTGTTTGCATGGTGTTATTAGATCTTGGGTTCAAATTGTTTTGCTTAGGTAAATTAGTTGAAGATTATCACTTGCTAGTTTATGTTCATCTTAGATAACAGGATTGCAATTATTTCTTCTATGATTGTTTGAGATAACTTGTCTATTTACCACACATATATATATAAGCTTTTTAGGTGTTTTTGAGGTTTCACTTGGGATGAGTATTAGAAGAGGAGTCTACCATGAGGGAGCTTTCTCCTCCAAATCTCTTTCTTTTTTGCCATATAATATTAATCCATTTCCTTCATTTTTAAATATATTGGTCTTAGAAGGGTCAAAATATCATTTATCTATCATACTTGTTCTATTATAATAAATAATGGATCAGTGGTCAATCTTCCTTGCTTGGTTTGGGTAACATTTCTCCTCTTCTTTCTCATGTTCTAAATTTCTGCAACTTTTTCTCACACTTTTTAGAGCTCAAAAAGCTAACCTAGATTAGATATTCCTTTGTCCATATATTTGTTAACGGATTCGCATTTCATTTGATTGTTGTATCTATATCGGCTACCCTCCTTGGTCAATATCGGTAGGCTCGCCACCACCTTGACCATTGTAGTGTGTTTTCTTTTCAAGTTCTTTCATTTTTGTCCAAAAAAAACATAGCAATGCTAAGATGGTTGCTTGCACGAGGGGCTAAGTTTGACGCAGGAGGTCAGCTCGCTATAATGAAGATTATCCAATGTCCGGTAGTAGGGATTCAAGCGCAGCACTTATTTTTGTAAGCGGAATCATCGCGCGCGCCCTAGCGGTGCTTAATCTCGATAATGTCGCATGGATCATAGTTAGGTTAGGTACCTTGGGTTGTTTTCATTGGGGGAGTTCCTTGCATCGAGGGTTTTTTTATCATCGGGGATTAATCATTTCATGGTAGGTTGTTTATTCCCGGGAGTTTTCCTCGGACTTGCCTCAAAGTGAGATTGCAAAATTTCACGGTGACAACATACAATGTAGCCTTTTAGGATGATTGTGAAGCGACATGCAGAGCAAAGTCTTGGGTGAGAGATTCCGTCGAGGTCTAAGTCGGTTTTTTAATGTGCAATTAATTAATTATTTAATTAATTAATTATTTTTCGGGCAATGTTGTAAAACTTGGTCTTTGGAGAAGATAGAGGGTATTTGTGCTCAAAATGAATAGAATAGCACTCCCTACGCCCACTGACCAAGTTTATTTCCGGTCAGGATATTTTTGCTTTGTCAGGGGAGATCCACTTAGAGTCAGTTGAAGGAGTCTAAAAGCGACAATTTTAAATTGCTAATGTGATTATTTAAAATCGCAAACTAATGTGTCAATAAAAGAGTTTAATTAGTGGATGCAGGGTGGAAAGGGGCAAGAAGTACCCTCCTAACCTTACTGACAATTCCCCCACTTTTCTAATCATTTATTGACTTTTTGACTTATTTCCTTCTTGCCCTAGGGGAAATTCGACCCATGACTAAATAATTATCTAAATAAATACTCGGTTTTGTTGAGACCGCCGCATGTGGTCGCTAATTGACCATCCCTTTGACTCTTTCTTTAGTTAACCCTCACCTAATTAATTACCCATATCCCTTAACCCCATTGGCTAACGTGGTGCGCTTTTACCGCCGCAACTTAGCATCCTAACTCTAATACCAGCGTTTGATTTTGGGTGGTTCTCAAACCTGGGGCGTTCCCCTGAACGACTTTTCACGATCCCTAAGACCAACAGAAGTGGGCGCACCCCCTTTCTCCTCCTTGTCAATTAGCGTATCTTCAGGGGTGATGGCCATCCATGACCTTTAACACCCAACGTGAAGATTGGCGATGAGATTTTGAGAATCTTTCCTCCACTTGGATTGATGGATAAATCCAGCCCTCCATCAAAAACATTTTACGTTTTGCTTGATGCAGGATTTTCTAACCTAAGCTAGACCTCTCTTTACTCTTGAGTTATAAAGAGAACCCTCACCCTCATTCTTTCTTCACCTATTCTTGTTCTAACTCTATTATCGCGAGAAATTTCTCATTGCTCCATCTTCTTTGCTCTTGCCATCTTGCCAGCCATTCATTGCTGTTAGGTGCTGGAGGAAGGAATCTGCATCAACATCTTCGTTTGGTAATTAAAGGGAAGCGCTTTGGAATGGTGGTTATTATTGGATTTCTTATTCTTTGCACTCCATCATGAATTGTTGTGGCTGATTGTTGAGTACAGATGCACATGGTTTGGATCTTGGGTTCATCTTATGTTGCCTAAGCTAATTAGTTTAATGTTATCCCTTGCTATTTTGTGTTCATCTTTGATATAGTTTAGGATTGTAGTTTATCTCCTTTTATTGCTTATCAAGGATAACTATGTATGCCATATTTTTGTTTGCACTAAGTTTTTTCAGGTCATCATCAAGGGGTTTCATTTGGGTTGTGTTTGTGGACAAACCATCCCTTGAAGCCAACAAAACCTCTAAACCCTTTCCTATTTTATCATTCTCTTATCCACTTCATTCCATAATATGTTTCAGCTCGTTGTTGGTATTTGATAGGTCCTTTAGTCATTCAGCTTTTGCAAAAGAAACCTGTAGCGGATCCGCTGGATTTGTAGAAGATGTTTTCGCGACCTTTGATCTTGAAGACCGCAGCTAATTTGATTGGAAGTGGACAGCGTCAAATCTTAAGACTTATGGCTGCCAAAGCACTTGGGAGGTCTCTAGCTCTCCCTTGCTGGGGTTTGTTATCATTTTCTCCTCTTTTCTTTCTATTTTCTCTTAGATTTGTAAAGATCTAATCCTAGTTTAATCCCTAAATACTAATCTAGTTCTAGATCTAGTTTTCTTTGTCAATAACCTAATCTAAGCTCAAACTAAAAATTTGTATATCTAACCCTAACCGCTCATTTCTATTCTTTGCTTACATGCTTTAGAATTTTGTTGTAGATTCTTGGCATCTAAGGTTTTCTTTCCTTTGATTGTTTTCGTCTTTGTTTGGAGGCCCATAGGCCACGTCCTACATCCTTCCTAAGGCCCACGACCTCCTCTTCCCTTTGGCTATTTGCCCCTCCTTGAGGCTCACGGCCTCCTTGCTTTGCCAGGATCGGCCCATCTTTCCTTAAGCCCTATTTCTCACTCTAAGGCCTCTCTTGTGTTGTCTAGGCCTCGGCTACATCAACAACGGAACCCTCGACCTCTTCATTCAAACCCTCATTTCGCCTTCTTTGTTTAAAGCCCCTACAGGTACCACCTTGGTTTCGGCCTCAACATCATTGAGCAGCTCGATCCTCCTGTTGAACCTTTATCCACCTTGCGCAGCTTCTTTGCACACAAAAAGCTCTTTTATTAGTTAATTAGATTTGCATGCTAGTAATTTCGCACGATGCGGATGCATGCTTGATCGAGAAGTAGCTTCTTATTGGTGAATACCCTTCTTCGTCTCAAATCTGTTGGACTTCAGCGGATTGATAAGCTGTCGCTTAACCAGCTTGAAAGCTACTTTAAAGGTTTGGTAACAAGTCCTTTGAGTTCTTGTGCATAAAAGTAATACTCTTGCATCATTTCATTGGCCACTTTAAGTATTAGAGGGAGATAAGTCTTGATTAGTAAGTTGCTGCTGTCCTTGTTCATTTTACATTGATTTTGCTGTTGTTGTGAACCTATAACTTACTCTGTTTTAGCAACTTCTTGGATAGTCTTATTTAGCATACACTTTACACACATTCGATACACCTTATAGACTGTCCTAACCACCTAACCCACCACAGCGGTAGGATTCGATTTAAAGTGTGTAAGTAAGAGCTATTGGTTAGGACTGTTTTTGCTAAGGATCTCTATCTCATATCACATAAGACACATCACTAAAACTCCGACTTAAGAATTATTTTGCAAGTATACTTTGGTAAGAGGACTGTTTGATTTTGAATTGGCATCTCACATCATTCATAATTGGCACATTTAAAACTTCTAAAGGAACCTATAGATCTAATCACCTAAGGCACATATCAAATCTCCTTTAACATCTAGCATTCTTATGGTGTTTATCTCTTAGATATTTTGGATCTTATTGCAATTGTGGAATAGTTTGCTTATATGTTGATGAGATCTTGCTCACTTCACACACCCATGATGATGCTCACTGCCTAGTCCTACTAGGCTAACTATTGGTGAATTGGTTACGTTATTACATATCTATTTTTGAAGCTCATTGTGAGGATGTCTTAAATACTAACATGTTTAATGTGTTGATAATTTAATTTATTTGCTTATGCTATATCTTATGTCGTGAATGTCACATTGAACACACTTAAACATCATCATTGTCACATGATATGATCTAAGCATCTTATTGGCTTCAAGTTGTCATTTCTCGTTTACATGCTTATGCTTATGGTAATTTACATACATAAACATACACTTTATAACTGTCCCTAATCAAATCTAAGCACAGCATAAAAGTCTCAGATCTAAGGTCAAGTAATATCAGTTGGTAATTGGATTGTTTTTGCTTTGGATCTAACTCTCACATCACTCGTAATTGGCACATTTAAACACTTATAAGGAACCTATATGATTTAATCACCTAAGGCACATATTAAATCTCCTTTAACTTCTAGCATTCTTATGGTGGTTATATTTTAGAGGTTTTGGATCTTATTGCAATTGTGGAATAGTTTGCTTATATGTTGATGAGACCTTGCTCACTTCACACACCCATGATGATGCTCACGGCCTAGTCATACTAGGCTAACTGTTGGTGAATTGGTTACGTTATTGCATATCCTTTTGGAAGCTCATGGTGTTGATGATTTAAATTACTTGCTAATGCTATATCTTATGTCTTGAATGTCACATTGAACACACTTAAGCATCATCATCGTCACATGATATGATCTAAGCATCTTATTGGTTTCAAGTTATCATCTTTCGTTTACATGCTTATGCTTATGGTTACATGGTAAAATCTTTTGAGCTATCTTTCAAGTGATGATATGTTAATGGTTTGATCATTTACTTTGAGCACTCGTTTCAAGCACTTATCATACGCGGCTTGCTATCATGCAGCAAATGGATTGAATAAGGGTAAAATAGAGGTACCCAAAACTTTCTCTCAAAATAAACCCAAGCTATTTCAGGTCCCACTTCATGGACCATAAGAACACTTAAAACATTAGGAGTGCTGAAAACAAGCTGAACGCCATCCTAAAGCGGAGGAGGTCTGGAGAGTGGTAGCGGGGGGACCGTCCAAGTGATTCGTTTAGGGGATCACTTCTCGCGACTACTCCTAGCTGTGAAATGTGACAGCAGAGCTAGTGTGACCCAGGTATCTTGAGCAGCCTTAGGAGCTGATCATTTGGCAAGAATAGGGAGTTGAGGCAGCCTTATACATAGATTGGGGGAGTTTGGGAACTAAAGCGTTTAATGACAGAACTAGTTGCATAGATCACACTTGTTACCACGTTTGGGAAGTAGATGTATTGATAGGCTACGGTGGCGATCTATGCGAATTATTATATCTTTATCTTGCAACTACTCGGGCAACATGGTGATGCTGACATTGTTTATGCTTTCACGAATATCTTATTGAATAATCATTGTTGTGGTGTGGATAAGAAAGTGATTGAGTTATCCCATTTGGGGAGGCATCACTTATTTCATCCTTAAGTGCTTAGTGGTTAGATGCAGGTGGCCGGTCAAGTGGAATAAAACCCACCCAGACATGCTTACAACTGGTGTGAAGTCATTGTATCTTTTGTATATCTTGGACATTCATTGGCATATGCTTTGTTGGCATTGTATAATCTTATAATTAATTCTAATCCTTGGGGTTTGGGTAGTTTGTTTTGATTGAATTGTAAAACATCAATAGCAACCACCCTTACATTTTAGATTGACCCATTTACTTTAACCCTTGAAGCACTAATTTAGTTGACGGGGAAAGGTTGCGACATATAGACTTAGGACACACTTACATTCTTTGCTTACCATATATAGGCTAGTTTACTCCTTTGCATCAATTAAAACTAACTCTAGAACGCGTGATTAAAATCAACAGGCAGCGATAGGGACATTGCCAGAAGCTTCCACAGGGTAAGCCTAGGCCGGAAGAGGATTGTCAAGGTGGCTGATTGTGGACAAGAACTTAGACATTGTCTCCCAGAGGCACACTAAGTCAGCCGACTTAGCTCAGGGTATTCTGTGGAAGCGACAACGGATGTAAAGTGATCCTTGAGGGAAGAGCACTTTCTAGATGGTTTTAAAGGGCCGAAATACTTCATCGATAAAAGCCCTAATTTGCATGTATGTGCCGCCGGTGACGTTTTTCACTTTCTCTTGTGAAGATGCTCTCTTCAACTTAACTCGATACCATGTTAAGGTTTAAGCTATTATTAGAGTTCTTTGCATTCGCTAGATACTTGATGTATGAATGGGATCCTTGAAATGCCCACAATCACAAGAGACATCCATTTATCTGGGGAAACCCTCGCTTGGGGAGAAAACCCAACAAACTTCCTTATTATAGATGTGGCCTGGCTATGAGATAACTCAAACAAATACAAAGGATCCTCTCCCAGAATCGCCTCTCTCCTCTCTCTCTCTCTCTCTCTCTCTCTTCTCAACAGCTGACTCCAAAACTTGCTTCTCGAGTAAGACAAGTGAGGTGTGTGTCTAAATGAGGTGCCAGCCTCCTTATTTCTACAACTCCGGCATGTGTGGAGGTGTCTTTTTTACTGGCAGGGCCAGGCTTCTTTCTTGGGTGGTTATAACCATGCTAATATAATGAGGACGACTTCTTATTCCGCCTAGTACAATTATGTTTTGACCAATCCATAAAAAGGGATTTGGTCTTTACAATATTTGACATGATCAATCCATAATGGGTATTGATCCAATGAATAGTATATTAGATAATAATAAGAATACATTTTGCGGTTACATTATTTCAACACTATACACCTCATGTATGTACCAACTCATCATCTACTTGTCTGACCATGGCACCCAACATGTATCTCAACCAAAATTTCTCATCAATTTAATCATCCAATCTGATTTGCCAACTTGCCTTGACTAGACACGGTGTATATGATCACATACTTTGTTGAATTCTATCTTATTCTAGATAGTGACATTGTAGAGAGTGCCCCGGAAAAAATGTTTGATGAAATTATTTGAAATTGTTATAAAGAATACTAAATACTGTAATGTAACTAATACATTTGGTCTTATTAAATTTGGATTTGTTATGAAGAAATTATGACATTTTACGAAACTTTGTTTTAGACTAGTTTCGGGACTAACCATAAACCCTATTTTCCGCGGTGTAACTCCAAAATACAACGACGGACAAGATGGAATTTTTATCACAATTACTCGAATATGTTTTCTCAACGGCCTCTATATTTTGTGAGTGCGAGATCTGTTCTAGAAAAAGTTGTGCAGCCGTTGAGATGTCCTGTAAATAACATGCAACCAGAAAGCATCATCAAAAGAATTTATCCTCCCTTGGATTTTGACCTTCTTTACTTCCACCTTCCCCTCACGAAATTAGCCTTAGATATCCAACTTTGGTTTACCTCAGGTCACTTGTGGTGTAATATTCTCAATTGTGATTAAATGGCTGCCTCTTATTTATACTTTTGTAGTTTCCTCAGGGTTAGCTTCTAACCATCATAACCACTTTCATATTTTGAGACTGACCACTTCTAACCACTTGTCCACTTATTAATTTCTCATTAAATTTATTAATTAAATAATTTCTTTTATCTACTTTTGACTTATAGTACACTCATCACTTCACTTTATTATTTACCTTCTAAAATCTCTTAAACCACTTTCTTTTATTTTGGGGCTAACCACTTCTAACCACTTAAAGTCTCTTGTGCTTTCCTTATTTTATGGTTAACCCGCTTCTAACCACTTGTCCATAGTAATTTCTCCATTAACTTTATTATTTTAAATTTCTTTTGTATCACTTTGACTTATATTACACTCATCACTTCTTTAATATTTTAAATAATTTCCTTCTTGCAATCCCAGCGACTACTTTGACTTTTGGAACTTCTAGATGCCTCATGAAGGGTTCTCAACTTGACCGGCCATATCCTTAAGCGGTGAGGAGTTATGTGGCGTTCCACTTTCCATAGGAAATGGCATGACATATGCTATCCATTTAGAATAGTCTTACTTTCAAATATAATGAAACTCTTACCATTATACATCAAACAGCTTGGGTCCATTACCCAAACCTTTGTCCTTCTTGAAATTGTTCATTCTGGGACTTTCTTCAAGGGTTGACGTAACGGCAATAGCCGAAATAATCAACAAGAGTATTATTCAGTGACTGGAATCTTGAAATTCATTATCAAGTTTTTGTAAACATTTTTTAAATAATCTTTATCGAAATTTTTGATCTTTAGCTTTTGTATCAAGGGTGAGTTGGGGTAAAATGAAAAGTGTTATTTCACGTTTAAGGGGGGTGTTAGAGTGGTAAGACTGAATCAATTGTTGTTAGGAGTTATTAGTGCTTTTTTTTTCTAGGTAATATATCTCATAGGAAACCACCCATGCTAGGGCTAACCCACTTCTAACCACTTGTCCACTTAGTAATTTCTCCATTAACTTTATTATTTAAATTATTTCTTTTGTATCCACTTTGACTTATAGTACACTCATCACTTCACTTTAATATTTAAATAATTTCTTCTTTGCAATCACTTTGACTACTTTGACTTTTTGGGGCTTCTAGATGCCTCATGAGGGTTCTCCAACTTGACACGGCCATAACTCCTTAAACGTGAGGAGTTATGTGACGTTCCACATACCACCGGAAATGGCATGACATGTACTATCCATTTAGAATAGTCTTACTTTCAAATATATTAAAACTCATACCATTATACATCAAACAAACTTGGGTCCATTACCCAAACCTTTGTGCTACTGAAATTCGCTACCGGACTTTCTTCAAGGGTTGACATCAATGACAACCAACCCAAATAATCAACAAGAGTATTCAGTGACTGGAATCTTGAAATTCATTATCAAGTTTTTGTAAACATTTTTTTAAATAATCTTGTCAGGGAATTTTTGATCTTTAGCTTTTGTATCAAGGGTGAGTTGGGGTAAAATGAAAAGTGTTATTTCACGTTTAAGGGGGGTGTTAGAGTGGTAAGACTGAATCAATTGTTGTTAGGAGTTATTAGTGCTTTTTTTTTTTCTAGGTAATATATCTCATAGGAAACCACCCATGCACATTCCCCCATTTCGAGGATAGTAATCAGGGTAAACGCTAGATTCTTCAGGGCACAGGCCAGATCGACAACTTATGAATAGATCATATATAGCTCATCCACAATAGGCTCACTAAGAGCAAACATGCCACAGTGGGATTTGAACCCAAGTGGGGAGGGTACAAATTTTTCTCACAACCATTCGAGCAACACCCAATTGACTGGAGT